>CM062631.1:466156-593656 GCA_025617555.3 Puccinia polysora
AAGAGAAAGAAAGAGAAAAGAAAGAGAAAAGAAAGAGAAAAGAAAGAGAAAAGAAAGAGAAAAGAAAGAGAAAAGAAAGAGAAAAGAAAGAGAAAAGAAAGAGAAAAGAAAGAGAAAATAAAGAGAAAATAAAGAGAAAATAAAGAGAAAAAAGAAAATAGAAAAAAAAACAAGTCTTCAAAAATATACCCATGGATACACCTGTTAGGTATATCTGAATGTGTGGGTAATGTTGATCCTCAGCCATCTTTTCTCAACTTTTTTGTACTTTCTTATATCAGTAACAAATCAATCCAAAATAAAAATGTTAGAATTATTGGCCCACAAGTTTGGTCAAAGAGCAGTATTTAAAGCAAAAGAAAGGCTGATACAATAATGTCTTATGATTGATCCTTAATCTGAGGCAGAGGCAATGGCACACTTGTGAATTTGAATGAATTGATGAATGAATGGATGGAAAACAGCAGGGAGAAGAGCTCCTTGAATACAAAAGATAGTGCTCATGTGGAGCTCATGTAATGACAAGAAAAAGGCAAAAATTCCCCCCCAAATGTGCTCTACAGGCTCTACAAGCCCTGTTACTTGGTTAGGGCCTACTCAGCCCACTTGGCATTAGTTCTGAACCCTTTTAACCAGCCTGTACCGGTCAAATTTGGCATTTCCACCCTCACAGCGCTGAACTAGCCCCTTGCTGTTTAGACCCTGGCTGGTTGTCTATTACAACCAGCCCTGTTACCTGGTTACATCTCTCTTCTAACTCTACTGGCCCTTTCTATACACTCCCAGGCCTGTTTGCCTCCTGCAACCAGGCCCCTGGCCCTTAAAATGGCCAGGGTGGACCCAGAATCACTCTTGGTCCGGCCAAGAACTCATGAGGGGGGGTGTAACAGGTGGGCGTGCGCCCCCCCCCTCCTTTGCTCAAATACCCTGGGGAGGTGATCAAATCCTCCTCCAGGGGCCCTGGGGGTCAATACCCCCAGGGGTTGTCACACAGAATGTGGGCTGGGTGGTGGTCAGGCCCACCCAGCCCCATTGGTCACCTCCCCCTTGGTAATGGGGGGGGAGATGGCCCCATCTTAATTGCTCTTGAGGTGGGGGGGTGATCAAGTCCCCTCCAACCTTGCCAGTTGCCTTTTTTGCAACTGGCTGGCTGATCTGGTAGAGGAGGGACCAGCAATCCTCCCTCCCCCTTGCAACCAAGCAAGGGGAGGGAGGGAGGCAGGGGCCCCCAGCCCCTGTGGGGCCACAACCCACCCCGGAGGCCACAACCAGCCGGGTGGCGCGACCGGGGCTGCGGCCCTGCACACAGCGGGTGGGGGGACTTCAAACAGAGTCCCCTTCCCCCTACAATGGCCCTGCGCGGGCCGTTGGGCCCCAGGTGAGAAACAAGCTGCCCCAAGCGGGCTGGGACATGGCCGGTGGCCCAATGACCCCAAAAAACATACTTTGGCGGGCCAGCCCATCTGTCCAAGTATGTCCATAATAATCCTTGGGCCCATAAATGCCTAGATAAGCCCATCAGGCTAAGGTGACCATCCACCCTGACAAGCCCATCAAGGCCTGTCTCTCAATTGACTTGGAAAACGTGTTTTGGCGCCCAAATGTCCAAAACCAATAACATCCACATAAGCCCATGTGGCCCACGTAATGTCCAATGGGCCGTGGAGGTCCATTTTTGCATCCCATTTGGATTACACACTAATATGCATGTTACCTGAGTGCATCTACATTTTAACACAAAAACCAACCAAAAACTCTTTTTTATCTCAAATCTCAAATCTCTGAACTCTTCTTTTCTCTTAAATTCTTAATCTTTCTTGTATATATACTCTATCAAAAACTCCAGAGTTTTCATAAAAAAACATCTCAAAATTAAAATCAAAATCAAAAAATTTCTCAACAATACATCAAACCACTTTTACAATCTGCATCTGCCTCTTTCTCTTCTGCTCCACTATCTACCTCTTGTGCTTCTTATTCTGCTTTTTCAAATGATCTGGATCACCCTCATGATTCCACACCTTTGATCATATTGTTCAAAGGCAGAACTTGTGGATGCTGTTCAAGAGTGGGCTAGTTCTGATGGATATGCCATTTCCACCAAAGTCTCCAATTCTAAAGAGCAAATATATACTTACCAATTTGAAAAATCTGGGGCATATAAACCCAATTTGGATAACAAAAGAATTTCAACAACTAGAAAAATAAAATGTCCTTTCCAATTATCTGGAAGCTTTTACAAAAGATATGGCCTTTTGGAAATGAAAATACAATTTCTTGATCACAATCATCCTCCATCAACTGATCCATCCACCCATCCAGTTCATAGAAAGATTCAGGGGGCTCAAGATGATATTTTCAAATCATTAGCCAAAGCTGTATTCCTCCCTTCAAAATCCTCAATTCATTAATGTAGTCCCCTGATTTTCCCTTCAAATAAACCTCAGTAAAATCTATTACAAAAGACCAAGACCTCAGTACAATCTATTACAAATGTCAAGAATTACAAAATAAAAACTGGAAGTAAAATCCTCCACTTAAGCTTTAGTAATGAAATTGAGAAACTCATCTTTTAAATATGAAATTAATAATCAAAATGGTCATATTGTTTCTTTATTAATTTCTCACCCCAATTCTATGGAATTTATCAAGCTCTTTCCATCAGTATTTATGTTGGAATGTACCTATAAACACAACAAATTTTTCATGCCTCTGTTTCACATTTTTGGGGTCAACAATAGTACTAGAGCCTTCTCTGTTAGTTTCTATTTCCTCTTCCAAAAAAAAAAAGAAGACTATTAATGTGCTCTCACTCAGCTTCATAAAATATTACAACATGAAGAATCCAAAGTCATTTTGACTGACAAGGATAAATCCCTAATTCATTCCATTGAAACTTTTTTTCCCAACTCTAATGATTTACTCTGTGTTTGGCATATCTTCCAAAAAATTCAAAAACATTTTAGAAAACACTTTAAATCTTGAGAAGAATGGATGATATTCAGAAAACACTGAAATATGCTGATCAAATCCAAATCTGATCAATCATATCAAGAAATGTTTACAAAAATCAACCTAGTCTGGAATCCCCCTAATTCTGACTTCCTTCTTGACAAATTGCTTCCTCCCAAAATAAAATTTGTTTCATATTCTGCAAACAGGCAGCTGAATTTTGGAAATACCAGAACATATACAATAGAAGGGGTTCAATCTTATTTCAAGAGATTTATCACAACTTCTTCTGATTCCTTTTCTAATTTAGTTCACCAAATCTATCATTCAATTTCAATTCAACTCCATGAAAAAGCCATTCAAATTTCTCATCAAGACTTCAAGAAATTGATTTTTCTTCAATATTGTGTTGAAAAGCTCTCATGAAAAATCAGCCGCTATGCTCTCAAGACTGTGCATTCCTTTCACATGTCAGTAGAATAATCAACCACCAGTTCTGATTTTGATTATGATTCTTTCATGGTAATTCCTTATTTACACAAAGTGAAGAAGGAAAATCTCAAGAAAAAACAATATTTGATTTAGGATTTTCATTCCAAGTGGCATTTCAAACCTCCTATTTCATTATGTTTTCTTTTTTTGAAGAAAAAAAATCCAACATTGATTTCTGAATTTTTTTGTTTTATTTTGGAATTATTGATAGCTTTCTGAGAACAAATTATTCCAACAATCTCAATCATCAAATTAATCACCTTCCCAATCAAAAAACATACATTGTTTCAGAATGAACTCTTTGGAGGATTCCTTTTATTGCACCCAGCAGAACAACTTTTTTTACCTTGGAGAAATGATGAAACTGTTGCAAGGGAAGTATAAACTGACTTCCATTAAAGAACACCTATCAAAGCAACAAAGGAAAATTTTT
This sequence comes from Puccinia polysora, assembly GCA_025617555.3. Taxonomy (NCBI): domain Eukaryota; kingdom Fungi; phylum Basidiomycota; class Pucciniomycetes; order Pucciniales; family Pucciniaceae; genus Puccinia; species Puccinia polysora. Next base: position 470,034 of record CM062631.1, read on the forward strand.
TGAAGACCCAAAGGAGCCCTTAATAAATGCAAAAGATTTTCTCAGAATTCCTCTAAGAGGAATCCATCTGGGTTTGAATATTTTGAAGGACCTAAGAGCGGAGGAAGACCAAGGAAGAACCAATTGGTTAAAGCAATGGTTAATTTTTCTTCTGTTTTTTCTTTTTTTTTTTCTCTCTTTATTTTGTATTGATTTTAACAGAATATGGTTAGAAATTGGTTTTCTCTAAATTCAGACCCTGAGGAAAATGAAAGGAAAGGAAGACTATGAAAAGACCAAGGGAAAAAAGAAACAGGAATCAGAGGAGGAGGTGTTTTTTTTTCAATTTCTTTTTTTTAATCAGGCCAACATTTCATTCTGAAAAGGATGAATTTATAAAAGAAGAGGAATTTAGTGAGGAAGAACTGCCAGATCTTGAAGAATTGTATTTAATCAAGACAGTTATTAAATTTTCTGGGGGGGGATCAGGATAGTTTTTCTAGTTTCCATTAATTGTCATATTTTCATTTGTCAATCAGAGGTAAAAAACCATAATCAATAAGAAATTTGTTTCCCATAATTTGAGTCCTAGGAATTTGAAGAGGATCAAGAGAAGAGAACCAGAAAATTCAGATGCAGATGCTTATAGGCCTCAAGGGAATCCAATGTTTTCTCCAAAAGCTACAGCTTCTTGAAACTGAAAAGGTGAATGCATTTCTGAAGTGATCTTGCTTTATGGTTTATTTATTAACTGTTTCTTTTTTTTGGCAGTGATATTCAAGTTTGCAACATTTTATTTTTTATCTTCTGAAAATTTTGAAGTGTTGACTATTGATAAAGTGAGGATTAATTGTTTTTTCCATTCCATCTTAAAAAATACTAATCTTTTTTTCCTTACTATCCATACAAAAATTTCATTTTACCCAAGACAGTCATACCACAAATTTTACATTTTCAAGATGTGATGGGTGATGGGAACTGCGGGTTTGGATCAGTAGCAGTTAATTTGTGCCATAAATATGAAGATTGGAGTTTAATGAATCAGGAAGTGATCAATGAAATTGAATCAAACTCTCTCTTCAAGGATGAAAATTTCATGGATCAAGTATGAGATGAGAATGTTGACAAAGCAAGAAAACATCTCAAACACCCTTCTAGACCTTCCCCTCAAAGTTACTGGATGAAATTCCCTTTCCATGGTTTCTTGCTGGCAGAGACATACAAAAGGTCAGTGGTACTTTTATCTAAGTTGATGCCATCAACTTATTTGCCCCTCAGTTCCCTCCCAACATCCAATTCTCAAACTTCTCCCATATTTTCAATTATTTTGGAAGATTTCCAGCACATATCTTCTTTCCACTATAATTCTGAACTGTGGCCAGATCCCCAATTAAATCCCCATTGGAAGGCTTTTACTGGCAAGGAATCACAAAAATGGGAAGATTTTATTCATAATAACTTGGAACTTGGTTTAAAGATTTTCTTTCCTCCTAAAAGGTTGTCACAAGGGCTGCTGGCGTGCAAGCAGGGCCTGGCACAAGGGGTAATCTACTCACAGTAGGCTTGGGGGCAAGATTGCTGGAGGAGGCTAATAGGAGTAGATTAAAGGTTAATTAGGATAGGGTGCTGGATGACACTTGCTGGGATGAATTTCTAGTAAAAAGTAGTAAACTGATTTCTTGGGGAACAATCAGGAAGGAGGAAGAGGAGGCCAGTTTAAAAATACCAAGGCTCATACTATAACAGAGTTGCAGTTTTTTGGGGCTCAGACTACATATGTAATGACAAGGGAGGAGTGAAGTTAACAAAGACGGATGATCAGGGATGATACTACATTGGAATAGGCTGTTTACTACATTGGGGCAAGGCTACAGGACTGGGATGTCTAAGTTGGGAAGGTACAGTTGGAGTATATACAGTAAACATGAAGGTTGTGACACTATGTACTAAGTATAGAGAGTATAGGATACACTCTGCAAGAGGATGTACATAAGGATTCCCAAAGGATAACCCCTGATGAATTATGGATTGACAGGTAAGTAAGGTTAGATTATATGCATACCTGGGAGATTAAGTATTTGTAAGCCTATAGAGTCTATCTCAGCCACATAACAAATATATTTGTCCAAATTTCTGCACAACTCATATTTTGTGTTGGTATACACCACGCGCAAATGGCTGACGTAAGCGTTGCCATGTTGCGCGGGCACTCAGCCAGGGGATGCAGGAACCACAACCCCACGTCAGCTGACGTTTGCCAGCCAACATCAGCATGGATTTGAAAGGACAAACCTCAATGCATGCAACCAATCCAACAACTTTTTTTGGTTGCATGAACAGTCATCCGCCATGAAACAGAAGGTGGAACAATTGTCTCAACTGATCAACTAATGTTCCTGGGATACCTAGTAGATTTTGATCAGCCAACATGATGCGATTCTCTGAGTAAAGCCACTCCTAACAAACGGCACAAGCTACAGAGCCTGCACTTCAAAACCATCACAGGCTATAAAAATAGCCTACTCATTTCCTTCCATCAGCGTCCGCATTGTCATAGTTTGTAGCTACCATCATACTTGCATTTCTGAGCAATGGACTTTGAAGCCTTCAGTCAGAAATATCATAGCACAGAGTATGAAAATCTTCTAGCTGCTAAAGATCAGGAGCTAGCCAAACTTCGTGAGCAAGTCAATGCTCTTCAACTTGCCATGGAATCTTCCCAAGCCCAACCATCTGCCTCTTGCAATGGAAAGGCAAGACCAAGACCAAGCAGTCAAACTTTATAAGCCCCAATACTAAATCCGCCGCAACCAGCACTCCAACTCCCCAGCGTAAGGTTAAAGTTTTGAGCCCAGGCCAGACCCCCCCAAACCAACGTGCTTGCTCAGCAACCCCTGCCACCCCCAGCTCTGGATCCAAGAAGAATCCAATGCAGATGATACTGAAGGATCAGCCTGCTGGTTTTGAACAAACCAAATTAAGTCATCAATATTTTCTTGAAAGAATTTGAATTCAATGCGGCCTCTGACAAGAATCTTTCCAGGAAGCATTTTATGTTCACATCAAGTTACTGTGGGGTCTTATTACCCAGCGTGCAACTCCTGCCACTCCCAACACCAAGCTGTTAAGAGAGTTCCACCAACAATTTGCAAATGCCAAAGAGATCCATCAGGCCTTCAACAGCAAAAGCTTGGCCAGTCTTGTGGCAAAGGAAGAAATTCAGTGTCTAAAAGAAGCCAAAGCGGGACACATGAAGATTGGGAAAGGTATCATTCATGTCAATGAGTTTTTCATCAGCTACATTCAAGTCTCAATGTTGAAAATTGGATTACGTGTATGGGCCCCAGCACTTGATGAGCAGCCAGACTCCCTTTACAATGAGGCCTGTTGCATGTCTGCCTTGATCACGTTCCGCCAAGCTGTTGTTGGGAAGGTTTATGCCTTCATGAATGTTAATGAGAAATTCATTAACAATCTTGAACTACTTGGGACAGCTTATAATCACTATTTGCACTACTACATGGCTCATAGGTTTGTCAAGGAGAGGAAGGAACCTGGGAAGCATGATTTCAATGAGAAAAAAAAGTAATTCAACGTGCTTGTCAAAGGGCAAGTAAATTTTAGTTCCAAAAACAACAAAATGGACTGCTGCTTATTTTTCATTTCTGATCCAGCTTTGAAATGCACAATACTGGTTTGTTGTCATGAACAATCTTCCTAACCAATAAAAAAGGATTGTTGAGCAGATTCAAGCCCACAGCAATGATGAATAAATCCCCAATAAGGATGTGTATGTTGTCAAGAAATTCCCCTTCCGGTCTGAGGCAGCAAACATATTCTTCCGGAGGTTGGATGAAGAAATGCGGGCTTTTCAGAAGTCCAAAGGAAAACAACCTCAAGCTTGAAGAAGAGTCCGGGCAAAAAACCCACTTGAGACTCTCTTTCCCCAGGAACCCAAGCATCTCCAAATCAATTTTTACAATGCCAATTGGTTCAACAACCGTCTCCCTGCCCAGAAAGTCAAGCTTGCCAACAACCAGAATTTTGCGTTCTTGCCAAATCCACTCATGTCATTCTCAGGCAAGGGTGGCAGTGATGAGAGGCTGAATGACAAAAATTTCACTGAGAAGCATTGGAATTGGGCCGCCAAGCCATATGATTTATCATATGAGATTGTTGATGAAGACGATGAAGAAGATGAAAGCAATGATCCCAATGACAGTGATGTCCAGAGCATTGAATTGGAATTTTCTGATGGAGAAGAAGAACAAAAAGAGGATGAGTATGAAGAGGAGGAAATTGATAATGGTACCAATGTGGAAATGCAGATAGAAGCTCATGGGGAGGAGAGATATGCTAGCAAGTTTGATATTCTCAATGAAACTGAGATATGGTACTGAAAGTTTTGGCCGTATTTTTGCCCCTATGTTTTCCAAGCAATCGCAAGGTCAGAATTGCTTTTTAGCTAACCCTCTATGCACTCTCAGTCAACCCAAAATTTGTACTTTTTTTTTCTTGATTGCTTTGAAATCAACCAAAATGTTTTGAATTACTTTTTCAAACCATAAAGAAATGCAATATTACCGCAATATTACCCTTCCCCCTCACTTGTGGATCTTGTTTCTCTCAACTCAGCGCGTATGTGTCTATGTATGGAAGTGTGAGTATATGAATTAGGGAAAAAAACAAATAAAATAAAAAAACAGTAGGCACAATCTATGACCAAAGTCAAAGATTTCAAAAAAAAAAAAATCTTCAATTGAAGTAACCAACAAATCTAACTTACAAAAAAAAAAGCATGAAAAAAACAAAAAAGGCTATCAAGTGAGAAGCTTGGTAGTGTCATCCAAAAAAAATTGGAAAATAAACATTAATGCCCATCAGATTGAGGGTGGAAAAGGGAGTGGGTGATACTGTGGTCAGCGGCTGAATGAGATAGCTAGGATGAGGTGTACCAAGTGACCAGGCTGGCAGAGGGCATTAGGCACATGGCATAACTATGTTTTCAGATGGGACATAGGTTGGCCCCTTGACTCTGACCTGTATCACATTGCATCTCCTCAGCCAAACCTACAAATCATCTTTGTCCCTTTTCATTTCCTCTGTTTGTAAGATCTTAACCCATACTTTATTCACATCACCTTCAAAGCAAATTATCTGTTCCACATTTCCATACCTAGTTTTTCCGTTTGACAGGTATTTGGCCCAATTTTTTGGCTTTGTGGGTGCCACTATCCAATTCTGGCCACAGGCCAGGGTAGCAACATTGATTGCATAAGCTGGTAAGTTGATTGATCCCTCTGGGTGGGGGTATTCGTAATAGGCACATAATTCTGGGATTGATTGGCGAGTAATTTCAAGTAGTTCTTTGTAGGTTTCTGGTTCAATTTGAATCTTCAAATTCCAAGATGGCTTGTGACTTGCTTCCAAAATAGCCGCATCAAGGGGCCTTTTTGCCTCAAATTGCTGAAGCTGACAGAAGTGTTTCATGATTGTTTCTCCCCATTGCTCTGTCAGTTGAAATTGCATGTCAAACTTTGGCATGATTAGATTCATTCAATAGATTCATTCAGGGAACTCACTTGGGTTTTGGTTTAAATTACAATTTTGAAGTAATCCAATAAGACTTTCTCCAGGAAATTCTGACAAGTTCATCAGTGGGCCCCACCACCTCATTTGCTCGGGAATATGCAAAGCATAATGGTGGTTAGGTAATACTTGGTAGCTACTAAACAATTTAGCCAATGTTGTTGTATATATCATGTATGAATCTGAAAACTGAACACTATTTTCTTCTGAGGTAGACCTCTTTCCAACAATGTTAGTACACCTGATCAATTCGGAGAAGTTCACAAGATGGTCACAATGAGTGACCAAGTCTTCCTCCATGTTGCTTGCATTGAGGACAGCATCAAATAAACACAATGGTAAGTGAATGGCAAAGAGCAAACACCATTCACTTGCCTTCAACTTTCCATTCTTTGCACTGCCAAGTCCACGGGGAATTGTTGTCACCCCGGTGGGTGCTACAACATTGAGAACATTTTGAAGGATTTGAAGCTTTTGATTTTCTGTGAGTGCATTGCTCCAACCCAAATCATCCTTTTGGCCATTTATTCCCCAACGATATCAAAAATGATGCTGAAGGACACCTTTGTACCAATTGTGCATCACCCCAAGCACAACACTCTTGACAGGGTCCCAATAGGGTAGTCGGTTGAGTTCTGACCATCTGATTCCAGTACGTTCAACCAGTTTTTCCCTTTCTGACGCGTTTGGGGCATCAAGCCATCGGCAAGATAGGCTCAAAGTTTTTGCACGGGTCCTTAATTGGCCAAGTTCCATTTTCTGAATTTCAGGTCTTTGGGCCTCGCACCATGAGCAAAAGAACCTGGCAGAGTGAGAAGAGAAGCCGGCAACCTTGTGATTGGCTACCATATCACCCAATAGCTCCCCAAGTTGCACAGTCACCCAACAACCAAGAGGAAAATGATGGGTTTTGATCCGTTTTCCAGTATACAATCAATCCAGCTGATCCACAATTGGCTTCAGCACGTTGCTGATGGTGATCATATCCGGTTGATTGGGAGCGGGAACAATGGCCGAAAGATAGGTATATTGGGGCTTGTATTTTAAGTTTGGGGTGAGGTTCAAACACATCAATGCTAACACACCCATTGATACTTGCTTCCTGGAAATTTTGTTTTGTAGCGGGTTAAACCAATCAATGAAAAGAGTGAAGGATAAGTTGAGTGGTTGCAAGTTTTTGAGGGGATCATGATTCTTCCTGGGAAATTGCTTCTTTGATGCCAGTGACTGCTGGTAATCAATGATTTCACCTTGATTATTTGCTTGCAAGTGGCCTGACCAGTTGTCCATTGATGCTTCATTTCCAGGCAATCTTAGAAACCAACCAAGCCAGTCTGAAAAATCTTCAATTACAAATATGCTAGATGGTTTGGTTGGATGTAATATAAGTTGGGGAGGTTTTGGCCTACTAGAGGTTGCATGGTTCATATTGAGGGATGAAATTTCATGAATGTCAAAGAGGTCCTCACCACAAATTGGAGATTCAGGGGTAGGACAATAACCACATTCAAATGGTGCAACTTCAAGGGCGTATACTTAGTAGCACTTCTGACAGAAAACGTTTACTTCATAGATAGGATTCAGATGTAGATTTTTGGTGATTGTTTGTAAATTGCTAGGGATTTTATCTTCAATTTTGACATTTGAAGAAAGCGTAAAACTTTGCTTGATGATGTAACAGATATATTTGATTGCGGTATTGCATTTTTCTTGACTTATGCCGCAGGCAAGATACAACCAGGCAATAAAAAACAAGACAAAATCTAACATTGTCAAATAATATCACAGTAAGCAGGATGATAGGATAAATGCCTCAATGAATCTTTGAAATATACTCACAGAAGTCAACAATAGGGCTCCTGGAGTTCAGTTTGGTTGATTCATCAGATGGCAACGTGTCTTGGGCATGGTTGTGAGAGCATTTGGGTGAATTTTCTTGAGGAGACCCTTTTATTTTTAGGCCTGTTAAGTAGTCAGGTAGGTTTTCTTTGTATTATTGCATTTGTTCCCTAGCACAGTGTTTTTGACAAGTGGCGGGATGGTGATATGCTCCATAGCAGGTTTTTCCATCAGGTTCAACAAAGGAGATTTTTTGGCATAGTGAGCAGGTACATAGCTTGAAAGAAGAATCCATGGTGTATATCGGAAGAGGGCTTTGAGAATGTGGGATGTTGAGACTTGGATAGATTGAGTGGTAAAGGCAAAATACAAAGCGTTGATTGCCTGTGGCCCGAGAGGTGGGAGCATAGGCTATAGCTGCCAAGAACGTCACCTGACGTAGAAAATACCCACCCGCTTGCGGGCGGACCAAGTTGAGTGCCCGCGCAATGTGGCGACGCTTACCTCAGCCGTTTGCGCGTGGTGATAGTGGCTAAGAACTGGGCTCCTCCTCCATTATCTGATACCAAGTTCACTGGTTCAACCCACCATAGAGACAAAAATCATGAATTTTGACTAATTCTGTAATTATATATTAGATTTTGATAATATTTTATGATAATTTGTAAGTATTTATTTATGAGTGTTTATTATGGAATTAAAACCTTGATAATATATATTATCAAGAAGAGGATCCAATATAACTTAAAATTAAGTTATGAGGACTCAGATGCGTCCCAAATATTGATATAGAGCTTCCCAATATGTTCTATTCCTTTTGGAACAATTTATAGTAATTATTTTAAGCCATACTCTCTAATCTGTATAAACAAATTTCATAATTTTAATCTTATCCCTCTTTGGGATGTAATTATGCTTTAATATACTTCACTGGGCCTTGAGAGCGTCCACTCAGAGGACTCTGAGCTCAGCTGTAAACTATAGACCATGTAATATCATTTCCAAGAATATACATACCTTATATGTATAATATCTGCCAAGGTACTAGGAATTAAGAAGTAATTAAATGCTAAGGCTATCAATTTATGGGTATGTAATCTTTCTGGGGTTTTCTAGGACTTCTGCACCTTCCCTTTGACTGATATTAAGTCCTAGGATCATTTAACTAACCTTTGGGGTATGTGATTAGAACCTTTTACATTGAAAATCATCCCCAATGAGTACTAATACCCTATCCCTCATTGGGTATGATTCAATGGGTTTCTGAGCCCTTGAGGTTGAGGATAAAACCAGGGGCCAACTAGCACTCCCCTGATGATTTCTTGAGTCCCCTGAGGGCTCCTGTTACCTTAAAAGAGGAGGGTCTTCACCCTATAGCCTCTTCCTCCGTTATTTATTATTTATTATTGATGCAGTATACAGCAAGAGTTAACAAGCCCACTCACCTTAATCTCAAGAAGAAGATTGAATGGTTTCCTGAACTTTAGTATAAACATCATCAAATAATCAACTCCTCAACTCCAAGTTTTTTTTTAAGGTCCTTTTGGAGTTGTAACATTTATTTTTACTTTAAAGGGTGTGAGTTTACCTTCTAAACAAAGCTCCTTTAGGCTTTATTCAGTTGAAAACAGGTCCCTTATCTCTTTATAGAGATCAAGGTGTGTCCTTTTACTCATAATACTCCATAACTACTCTATTTTTATTTCCTTTTAACATTTTTACTGTTGTGATAAGTCCTTAACTGATTTTAAAATTGGTTTTTTCTTGTTTTTTTGCAGGTTTAACCAAAGCCCAGTGTAGCTATAGAGGTCAAATCCCTGAAAATTGGGGGCCTCATCAAATTTTAGAGCCTTTAACAGTGTTTTTTCTACTTAAATTATGAATTTTTGTGGACCTTTGTAGATTTTTTGATTAATTTATATATTTAATTTTTAAAGGTACATAAAATAGGACCAAAGTGAGGATTTTTTTCAAAAAGTCTTTTTAAATCCTATATCCTGTTATTGCTAAGGAAAGTATAATTTTTCCACCACCTTAGGTCAGAATTTTAGAATTCAAACACATTGGTTTTTTTTATTCAGATCAGATACTTTTTTTTTGGAATAAAACTGTTTTAACTTCATTTGTTTTAAAAAAAATGTATATATATATATGTATTTTTTTGGAGTATTTTTTTTACAAAATTGGAGAGATGCAAGCGGTTTATGCACCAAAGGGCAAACCCAGTATTCTAGCAAACCCGCGCATATATGTGCTAGAACCTTGTGGTATTACCTCTGCCTTTGATTGAAATCCTCACAGCCAAAGGATTTCCCAAGTTGGGTATCACATATGTTTTGGGAGAAAAGAAACAACTAGGTCTTTCTTTTCCACAAATTTTAAGCATCATATCAGGGGCTCTTAGCATTGAGGCAGTATTGAAGAAGATTTATTGAGAAAATGAACTGATTTTGCCAAGCAGGCTACTTGCCTTGGTGTAACAATCAAGCTTGCCTTGCCAGAGGTTGTTGATAGCTGCCAACGTGCTTCAGGAGAATTCTGGGTTGGCTTCTCAATTAAGGTATTTGGCAGGGTTGTTGCAATAGATAATTCAGCTTGATAGCTCTTTGCTGCTGGAGATCATTCAACTTGAGGAAGGAGCTGACAGGTATAGATTAATGGTGTTGGACTCATTGCTGCATGCTTTGACTCATCTTGTTGTGGCTTCAAAGGATGAGCATTACAATAAAAGCCCATATAAATAACCTAGATTACTCTCATCCTGCTCAACCAGTAGATCTGGAACGTTCTTTACTGATGATTTCATTCTTACTGATCAGATAATGAGCTTTTGATATTTTCAAGCTGGATGATCCCTGTTAATGTGCACATAACTCCATGTGATTCCAAATTAATCAAGCCCACCTTCTTAAATATTTAAATGGCACAAAGAGTGAAAGGAGATTGTTTCAGAATGGGATGATAATTGAGCAAAATTGACCTTGAGAATAACCTAGAATTTTAGCAAGCTCACCCATTAGCATGTTCAGATATTGAAAGACCTTCATTGATTACAATTGCAATATCCAAAAGCAAATTGTGAGATAAATTCAAATTGCTTGAAGGTCTTTATCACTCACATTTCAGTTGAGATTTTCTTGACATATCAGCCATCCACTTGTCAACCTTGACGCAAGGGTTATGACCAATGAAAACTAGGATTCTCATGTCTGGTGAAAAGACAATTCTGGGCATCAATACATGGAGAGACAACTATTTTGAAAAATTCTCTAATGGTGCCTGGATCAATTGCCTCCCTTTCTAAATTACAAGATATCACAAAACTCCCATTTGGACTGTTATGATTCAATTATATTACAAGGGTGGTGTGACTTCAGAGCTATTGAGGCTGGAGAACTTTCAGGGTAAACAGAAATTGTCCTCATACGTAGCTTCAATCTTGGAGGGAGGTTGCACCTGCAAATGGTTCCTTGTGGCCAAAAGTTTTTTAAATTTTGAAGAAGAGAATGATTGTGTGCTAGATGCCATAGCCCCAGACCTGGAGGATAGGAGCAAGGGACATCAATTTTGTTTGACTTGGTAGTACTTACTGGACTCAGAGCTCAAAGGCAATCTGGGCAGCATGGTTGCAAAGAATGGCAGCTATCTTATTGAAACCAATTTCCAGTAATTTTAGGGAAATGTGATTTTTTTTTGAATTTATGCAAGGTATTACAGATGATAAATTAGGGAATTTGAATCATAGTGTCTTTTTTTATAAAGTGGGGTCCAAATTTTTCTTTTAATATGAATAAGGAGAAGCTTGAGCCTATGAGTTAATGAAAGTTTGCTTGACCAGTGATAAATTTCTGTTTCATACAGACCCTAAGAAATATTTTAAATTTTATTTGGATGAATTTATAAGTATCTAGATGCCTTAAATCAGGTAAAGATTGTAGATGAAAAACAATTTGAAGCACCAATTTTTTTATATCCAGGAAACTCAAGATAGTGAAAATTTATATGGTGTATCACAGTTAGAGTGTTTGCAATAAATTTGAGGTTTATAGAAATTGTATTATTGCTTACATAGATTTTGGCTTGAATTAATTAATTAATTTACAGCTCTTAATTCTTGTTTGAACCTGAAGACAACCAACAGAAATATCTTTAGCTTGCAGATTGCCATCCAGAATGGAGATTTTCTATGGAAGTATTACACATGGAAGAATTTGAAAATAAGAATGGAAATTTTTTATCAGGATGGGCTGTTCCCAATGATATAATGGAATCCCACTTATGTACCTGTATAATGTTTGATTTCCATGAAAAATATTTAGCAATGGAGATCCAAAATTCACTTGTGGTTTTTGTAAATATTATTTGATCTAGTAGGTACTAAATTATCTTTCTCACAAGCTTATCACCCACAGATAGACGGACTGGCGGAGAGAATGATAAAACTTTGGAAGAAATTATAAGAAGGTATTGGGCCTATAGGATTGGCTTCAAAGACAATGATGGTTATACACATGATTGGTTTTCATTATTGCAAGCTTTAGAGTTTGCTTATAACTCCAGAAAACATGATATTACTAAAATGTCACCTTTTGAATTAGAAAGAGGTTGGACTCCACACATTCCCAAGGATATGCTCCTCAGCAAGAGTATCATACTACATCCATCTGCTGATTGTTTCAGGGAATGATGATTAAGGGTGAGAACTTTGCAAGCAGATGTGTCAAAGAGGCAGTAGAATACAACAAGAATAGATGGGATAGGACTCACAAAGATCATGACCTCAAGATTGGAGACATGGTCTTGGTTTCATCAGTGAGCTTTTCTAACATAGCAGGGCATAGGAAGCTGAAAGAATCATTTTTTGGACCATTTTTAGTGAAAGCTTTTCATGGGAAGAATGCAGTGGAAGTTATTCTGAGCAATGAAATTGACAGGAAACATCCAACTTTCCCCATCAGTTTGGTCAAGAAATTCATGGAACCAACTGAGAAGTTTCCACTGAGAAAATCACCAGTAGTTGTAACCCCACCTCTGCAGGATGTTGAGGATGGATTACCTCACAAGATATTGAACCATCAAATTATTAGAAGAGAGGGTAAAGATGTAAGACTTTATCTATTCAGGTTTAAGAATAAATTAGCTGATAGTGACTTATGGTTAGAAGCTAGATACATCAAAAAATCTGATATGGTATTGAGGGAATAAAGCCTCTAAGAGAGGTATAAATTCCTCTGAAGAGTAATTTTTATTTTGGTGGTAGGGAGTGTCAGCCACAAGACAAATACAGTTGTTCAAATGTCTGAAAAAATCATATGTCTTGTTGGTATAGTGGCTAAGAACTGGTCTTCTCCTCCATTATCTGATACCAAGGTCACTGGTTCAACCTATCATAGAGAAAATCATCAGAAAGGTTGACTAATTCTGTAATTATATATTAGATTTTGATAATATTTTATAATAATTTGTAAGTATGTTTTTATGAGTATTGATTATGGAATTAAAACCTTGATAATATATATTATCAAGAAGGGGATCCAATATAACTTTTAATTAAGTTATGATGACTCAGATGTGTCCCAACTATTGATATAGAACTTCCCAATATGTTCTATTCCTTTGAGAACAAGTTATAGTAATTACTTTAAGCCATACTTTCTAATCTGTAGACACAAATTGCACAATTTTGATCTTATCCCTCTTAGGGATGTAATTATGCTTTAATATACTTCACTGGTCCTTGATAGCGTCCACTCAGAGGACTCTGAGCTCAGATGTAAACTATAGACCATGTAATATCATTTCCAAGAATATACATACCTTGTATGTATAATATCTGCCAAGGTACTAGGAATTAAGAAGTAATTACATGCTAAGGCTATCAATTTATGGGTATTTAATCTTTCTGGGGTTTTCTAGGACTTCTGCACCGTCCTTTTGACTGATATTAAGTCCTAGAATCATTTAACTAACCTTTTGGGTATGTAATTAGAACCTTTTACATTGAAAATCATCCCCAATGAGTACCAGTACCCTATTCCTCATTGGGTATGATGTAATGGGTTTCTGAGCCCTTGAGGTTGAGGACAAAACCAGGGGGAGCCTAGCACTCCCCTGATGATTCCTTGAGTCCCCCAAGGGCTCCTGTTACCTTAAAAGAGGAGGGTCTTCACCCTATATCCCCTTCCTCAGTTATTTATTATTTATTATTGATCCAGTATACAGCAAGAGTTAACAAGCCCACTCACCTTAATCTCAAGAAGAAGATTGACTGGGGCCCTAAACTTTAGTATAAAAATCATCAAATAATCAACTCCTCAACTCCAAGTTTGTGTGGAAGGTCCTTTTGGAGTTGTAACATTTATCTTTACTTTAAAGGGTGTGAGTTTACCTTCTAAACAAAGCTCCTTTAGGCTTTATTCAGTTGAAGACAGGTCCCTTATCTCTTTATAGAGCTCAAGGTGTGGCCTTTTACTCATAATACTCTGTTACTATTTGAGTTGTATTGCCTTTTAAAAGTTTTACTGTTTTAATAAGTCCTCAACTGATTTAAAAATTGGTTTTGTGTTGTTTTTATGCAGGTTTAACTACAGACCAGTGTAGCTATAGAGGTTAAATCCCTGATAGCCTATCTGTATGATTTATGAGGTTAGACTATATTTAGATATGTACTGCATGAAGATCCTGACAATATATAGTTACTGGAGATATACTGATATAAGTCTCCTGAGACCTGAGGTCCAAGTTCCTTGGAAAGCATATTAGAACTGAGGATTAGACTGAGCTTGCTGAGGGTAGACTGAGTTAGGTGTCAGTATGACAAAATTCTACACATCCAAGAAAAAAAGTATACAAAATCAATATGGATTGAATTATTTGTTTGTTTTTTTGCTGAATTTTTCATATTTTTTTTTTCTATTGATTATTGACTCAATGATTCATAGCAAAAATTGGCACTTTTGGGTTTTTAATTATGAATGTTCTGGGAAAAGAAAAACTAAAAAAAATCCTCACAAAATTTCCTTGTGCCCTTTTCAATGCCCACTGAAAGACTGCAAGCTCAAAATTTGTAAAAATTCTTTGGAAAGATAAGGGGGGGAAAAATTAAAGTAATGTCTTATTTTTGAGGTTAATCCCATTTTCTGGTGGGAAAATGAATTGCAGAAAATCTAAAAAAAATTATATTTGAATTGCCTGTCATATCTGAAAACTTTCTGTTTCTTCAGATATTCCAAATTCATAAGAATTTTCTTTTAAAAAAAATGTGACAAGATTTGAGACTTTTTTTCAATTTTTTGAGTGTGATTTTGAAGGCCTTTAAATTGGCCAGAAACTCTCATCTTTCTTTTACAGGTTTTAGATGCCTGTCCAGGTGCCCCTTTTTTTTGACCACCCCACCAAACTGCATGGAATCAAGGATTACTGCGTGGATTGGGGACGTTGCGGGAAATCGTAAGGACGTCAAAGCGCACAAAAACAAGGATTTGGGGCGTGAACAATGTAACACCCAAAAAAAAAAATCTAATCCAACCCAAAACAAAGAAAAAAAGATACTATACAGCTGAAGCAAAGCAAAAAAAAAGGGCCAATTCAAACTGAAGCAAAAAAAAAACCCCGGTGTAAAGCTTTGAGGGATGCAAGAGGTGCGTGCATCCTTGACATTGGGAAAATGGCAGCGCCAAAAAATCAAACTGAAACTCAAAATTCAATAGAAAATCAAGGACATCAATGGCAGGACAAAAAGAGGCCATTCTTTTATACAGAGTAGATAGACAGATAGACTAGGGTTGATTGCCCCCAAACTGGGGGAGGAAATCCTTTTGTCCGGTGCAAGTAAATATGCACTTTGTACGGTGGTCAAGGTTTGAAGGATGCAAGAAGTGCGTGCATCCTTGTAAGTTGGGAAAATGCCGAGGCCGAGAAACGAAACTAAGAATGTCAGAAATCAATAGCAAGCCGAGGACATCGACGCCGGGCCATCCAGAATCCATTGTTTTATAGAGAACATGTTTTATAGAGAACAGCATAAAAGGTGCGGCACGATTGGAGGGATCCTAGCTATTTGCTCACATCGCTAACGACTCGAACGATTCTTCACAAGTCGACTACTTACAGCGACCACTAAGGCGACAAGCGACTATCCTCATGACTCGAAGCCAAGGATGATCCCCACCAAAAAAATAGATGAAAATCGTGACAAGTAGCGTAGTGTGCATGTATCGAACCCGAGCTTTTCAGACCAGTTCAACGGGGGCCCAAGTTTCGATCCTTACCTTATTTGGGGATTCGAACTGGGCGCTCACTCTTAGCTTGGTCCTATCGTGAGTTGGAAGCTCGAGCCGAGCAGGGTGAATACGAGCCGACTCAATCGTAGCGATGAGCTTATCAACGTCATGGAACATCATGTATTTATGTACAACGATGTCGATTACTACTACTTCTAACAAAAAAAAAAATACGCACACACACCTACATACATGTACATATACATACACGTACAGGATACACTAGTAAAAACACGCGCTTGGGGTTGAGATTCGAGATCGAGACGATGAAACGAGATGGGGAGATGGGCAGACGAGATGTCGAGGATAGGATGGGATACAAAATGCTGATCTACATGATGACGTCGAGCTAACACACCCGGCAAGAAACGAACACCAACGAAGGAGTGAGAACTTACAAAAACAAATCTTTCTTTCTTTCTCTCTCTCCCTCTCTGGAAGATCTGAGAGAACAAATCGAGTCAGAAAGAATAAAACAAAAAAACAACAAAGGCATGCATGGGTGAAGACACAATACGTGGTACGTACGTTGGGTCACTCGATCAATAACATCATTAAATAAACTTAAATAAATAAACAAATATGTATGTATGTATATTGAAGCTAAGTGTCTAGGAAGGTTTCGAGGCTCAAGAGAGGATTCATAGATCGAGATCTCAGAGAGAGGAGAAAGGAGAAGGGGCGTGAAAAGATTACTGATGAATGAAGGGTCGTAGCCAACTCGAAAATCTATTCGAACGATCATCATAAAAAATTAATTCAAAAATACACGGGAAGATGGCAGACAATTTAACAAAACAAAATTTGTCCGAATGGATGGATGGATGTATGTATTTATTTTTCTTCTGGTTCTTCTTGCTCTAGGTCATCAAGGAATGGATGAAATCATGATAAGATCGATGAACAGATATAGCGAAAGATTGCTTTGCGATGTTACGGACTTGAGCAACAGAGGGGTGCAGAGAAAGATTAAACAGTGATCCCGACTCAAGTCGTTTGATGAATCGAAGAGGATGATGAGTCTGGATTTAGTATTCGAGCCCACTCGATCAATAGCCGAAAGACATAAACCTATCAAGACAAGACAAGAGGACCGGTCAGAGGGATCCGAAACTTCATTTTGGGATATCAGGAAGACCTAGTCATAACCCTACCTCCATATCTTCCTGCCTTAAGTGTCTCAACTTCCAATCCCGCCCGTTTTCGCCAATCTTCCTCAACTCATCATCGCTGTCAAATGCTTCGAGGCCAGGATCTCTCTCTCGTGGGTCCGCCGTTTGGCCATCTGATGCCAATGTGTTCTGCTTCAAGTTATCGGCATTTGGACCAGCCAGCGTTTGATTACCTTCGGGGATAATGGATCTCCTTCTCAGTTTCTGGTCATTTAGATTTTGACTCAAATTATTTTGATTGATTGGTGAGGTTGATTTGATTGGTAACATTTGATCCTTCAACGCATCGGGAACTCCTAAGAAGAATGTGATCAAATTATGAAGCTCGGCGTATGATGATGAAAGTGGAATGAAGTGATACCTGCATAAAGAATAAAAGCATGGGTTAGACTCTTGTCAATCATCAAAAAAAAAGAAACGAAAAGAAAAGAAAGAAAGAGGGACGGGAGGAGCTCACCAGGGTTGTATCCAATCCCTCCAAAACTCTTGATGGACACTCATCTTGACTAACGCGCTACGACTCTCCATAAGAGCCCCAAAACTTGGCGAAAATCCCGTATCATCAAGATCCAAGGCCATTTTCGCCTTCCACACTTCACTGATGGGTGCAGGTGGCTGGACGTGATAACCATGTTGGCTGAGTTCCTGGCATTCGCCAGCATTGGGATCACAGGCCATGGCGATATCCAAAAGTAATGGATCGATTGTTGTGGCAGGAGCAGATACGGAAAGTAAACTCTCGGAGGTCACGTTCAGGTAGACTAGTACCCGACTTGTTTCCGCACGCCACGATGGGTCGGTGACTCCCTGTTTATGAGCTGTAGAGGTTAAGGAGGCAGCTGGTCCGGTATCGTTCGAGACTAATTTGACCAATCTCTGTTTTTGGAAGCTACTCGTGTGGCCGGGGGGAGTGTTCGCGCCTCGAGTGAGTTTCCCACGCCAGTACATTTTATTAGCCTTATCGTTCCAGTCGGAGTCCGTTGGGGTTGAGTTCCGGCCGCTTCTCATGTCTGCTTCGTAAACATACTCGAGTGTGGGGGAATAATGATAGTAGGACGGTATGAGAATATCCGAGAAGCCCTGAGGCTTGGATGGTGAGAAGAGGGGGTAGAGGTGCTCGATGGAACGTTGATCGGCAAAGAAGGCTGAATGAAGATGATGAGTTGACGGTCGGTCACAGAACGATACGACGGATTCCAGATCGCTCAAGAATGTCAATTCCCTGGGTGATGGTAGAGGGGCGGTACCGACAGGATGGAGTGCTCGAAGTCGAGTCGGACGGTTTGAGGAGAGATGGGTTTGAGTAGAACTGGTTGAGGATAATCCACCGCCGGCAGCGACGGCACCCGTTTGGGATTCAGCGGATCGAACGGTCTCGACGAGACGTCGGGCGGATGAATCGGGAGGACAGGCTCGACGATAGGCATCCCACACGTTACCATCCCTTCCCCACTCAGGTTTAAAGCCAGCCAAAGAAGGTTCCCTCTCTGGATCTTGTAACTCTGTTGGGATTTTTTTTAATGTTTTGTTTGTTTGTGCGGCGATTCAGTGATCTTTGATCAAGTTTAGTGAGAAGAGGTTGACTGGGAGGAGAAGACTTGAGGATGAGGAGAGACAGACTGACGGTATTGTTTTCGAACCGAGTCGTTGAGAAAGTAGAACTCTTGACCGGTGAGAGGACGGGTCTGCCTGGGTAAAATCCTTGCCTCAGTATGTTCGTTGATAGCCAAGTCAATCGGAGGCAGTTTGAAGTTTGACTGAGTGATGATCCGATCGATGATCTGTTTGAGGGCCTGACCGGCGGCAAATCGACCACTGGGGGATTGAACTTGGACGAACGACTTGGAGTCGATCCTGACGTGGGTGATACCGGGGATCCTGATGAGTTCACGAGTGCGACGGATGAGTTCAGCGGGGGTGAGGTTCCTGAATGGGGCTAGATCGGCCATGAGACCATCGAAGCTGTTGATGAGGGTGAAGTTACGATCGCAGGCAAATTGGTACCATTGATCGAAACCGGGCGGGGGTTTGAGTGGATGAAAGGCTTTTCGATAGTCTAGACGAGCACGTTCGAGGGAGGTAGGTTGAGATCGTAGGGTTGATTTCCAAGATTGCCGAGATTTGAGGAGGAGGTGTAAGATCGGATGAGGGGATTGAAGGTGAAGAAGTTGTAGGAAAGAAGGAGGAGGGGATGATGATGATGACGATGAGGATAGGTTGGAATGACGACCGAGGGAGAATGGAGCGTGGAGGGGTGATAGGTAGGGGGATAGCCGATCGGGGACCGAGTCGAACCAATCGATGAGATGGGATGATAGATGATGAGCGGATGAGGAGATGTAGCGATGATCGATGAGGTTGAGGGTCGAGATGGAGGATGAGTTAGGATGATAGATCGGGATGTCGATGAGACCGCGTCGGATGGCGATGAGGGAGAGAGAGGATAGACAGAGTAGGATGGGGATGAGGGAGAGCAGGAACAGGCTGAGCTTTCGACGAGAGAGGACGAAGAAGAGGATTTTGGAGGGAGTCGAGAGGAGGCGTCTGATGGAGGAGCTAGCTCGGTCTCGATCGATGGCGATGGGTCTATTACTGCTGTTGGTCGTCGTCGTCGTCGTCGTCGAGCCTCGAAATTGATCGTCGATGATGATATCGATGGATTGAGATGAGGAGGAAGAGGATGATCTAGTGGATCGGATCAATGGTTGATGATGGGATTGCGTTGGATTGGACATTGATAGACTGGTTGAGATAGATGTTTAGGAAGAAGAAGAAGAAGAAGATGATGATGATGATGATGATGTTCGAGTCTGGCTTCTTTCTTAATCCTAATCTAGTCGATGTCGTTCGTGGTCAACTGGGATGCAGTCATCTTCGCTCGAGAAAGTTCCCAGTGGGCGGGAGTGGGTCGGACTGTAGTCGCCATCACCTAACGACCACAGCCTCCATCATCCTCCACCGCACCGCGGCACGGCCGATGATGTAACCAAGGCTTACACTTCCTCTCACATATGCACGTAGGTATATACTTGGATATATATAAAAAAAAAAACACTGCCCAAAAGTTCATTGCAGATTTTTTTGGGTTTTTTTTTTTTTTTTTTTTTTTTTTTTTTTACTCTCCGCCTCAGCAAATCCACCTCTGCACCACCACCCAACATTGAACCCCCCTCACAACCTTGTCATCCTCAACCTTGCACCATCAAAGACTACCCACCATCCATCACCATCAAACACCACCTTAATTCCTGAGCTCCCATCCACCTCCTCTTTACACCTTGAATGCACCCAACCACCTCAATTCAAGCATCTCCTACCAAAAAACCAATCCATCTTGCCTGTATCACCACATTATCCACCCCCCCTCCCTACAGGCCAACCAGGTAGATCTCCACCCCACCATCTGCCCCCCCCGCCTTCCAGAAATTTTAAGATTGCTTCCATAAATCCCTTTGAAAAAATCACCACTCAATTCAACCCTCTTTAAAAGTGGGTAGAGAAAATTCTTGGGACTGATTGGAATAAATCAGTGCTAAGT
Organism: Puccinia polysora; assembly: GCA_025617555.3. Taxonomy (NCBI): domain Eukaryota; kingdom Fungi; phylum Basidiomycota; class Pucciniomycetes; order Pucciniales; family Pucciniaceae; genus Puccinia; species Puccinia polysora. Next base: position 490,433 of record CM062631.1, read on the forward strand.
ACTTGTTTCAAGCTAAATCTGGTACTGATGAAAAAGTGTGTAGTAAATTTTATTTTTATTTTTAGATCTATCAGCTTCTGTAACTAAATTAAAAACCAAGTAAAAAACTGAAATCAAAACCAATTTGAAACTCATCACAAAAAAATCAAAAATAATTGAAAAACATGCCAGGTAAAAAAACAGATTGAAAAGGTTGGGTACCATCAATCTTTTTTCTCATTGATTATTTGTTGGAGAATTTAGGATGAAGAGGAAAATATGAGATAAAAAGAAATACCATATTGTTTTAATCTAAAATTAAAACATTCTACAATTGATTACTGTTGATTTTTTGATAATTGGATCCAATTCCAATCAAAGGGGCAATTTAGAACTGTTGGAAGTCATGAGAACTGCTCAGTCAGGTTTTTTAAGTCACAAATTTTCATCTAAAATACCATATTCCTTTTTGCAAGAGTGTTGGTGTATTTCAAGCATTTGAGCATGAATCATTGACTTCTTGGTGAAAAAAATAAGCAAATTCTTTCTAGCTCCATCCATAAAAAAAAGAGAGAGATAAAAAAATAAAAAGAGAGATATAAAAAAATAAAAAGAGAGAGATAAAAAAATAAAAAGAGAGAGATAAAAAAATAAAAAGAGAGAGATAAAAAATAAAAACAAAAAACTAACCATTGCTTTGCCCACTTGGTGCTTCCTTGGTCTTCCTCTGCTCTTAGGTCCTTCAAAATATTCAAACCCAGATGGATCCTTCTAAAAGGAATTTTGAGAAAATCCTTTGTTTTGGCCTTCCACAAATTTTCCTTTCTTCCTTTGATATGGTTTCTTGAATGGGATTCCGTTGATAATTCCCTTTCAACAGTTTCATCATTTATACAGGGTAAATATGTTGTTCTCCTGGGTGAAATTTAAGGAATTCTTCAAATAGTTCATTCTGAATCCAATTTACATTGATTGATTGGGAAGTTGATTCATTTAATGATTTGAATTTTTGGCATAATTCATTCTCAGAAAGATATCAATAATTCCAGAATAAAACAAAAAATTTCAGAAATAAATATTGGAATATTTTCTTTTTCAAAAATAAAAAGGAAAAAAAACATAATTAAATAGGAGGTTTTGAATGCAACTGAGGATGAAAATCCTTAAGGAAATTGTTTTGCTTCATGAGTTTTTCCTTCTTCACTTTGTTTAACCAAGGAATTTTCATGAAAGAATAATAATCACAATGAGAAAAGGTGGTTGATTTTTCTTCTGAAATGTGAAATGAACAGAAAAGCTTGAAAGCATATTGGCTGGTTTTTACAGATAGATGTTCAACACAACATGGCAGACAAATAAATTTCTTGAATTATTTTTGGGGTCTTTGAATGGCTATTCAATGGAGTTGGATGGAAATCAAATGACAGACTTGATGAACTACATTAGAAAAAAAACCAGAAGAAGTAATGATAAATCTTTTGAAATAAGAGTTGAGCCCTTCTATTCTGGATCTACTAATATTTCCGAAATGGAGTTGCTTGTTTGCATCAAATCAAATAAATTTTCTTCTTAGATGAAGCCAGCTATCAAGAAGGTAGTCAGAAGTGGGATTATTCCAGAATAGAGTGATTTTGGTGAAATTTTCTTGATATTTTCCTTCAGATTTGGATTTGACAAGCATTTTCAAGTGTTTTCTGAAGATCATCAATTCTTTTCTGAGTTGAAGTGTTTTCTACAGTGGGTTTGATTTTTTTAAAAAAAATATGCCAGAGAAAGAGTGGATGATGAGATTTGGGCAAAACAGATTCAATGAAATTAATGAGTGCTAGCTCCCTTTCTGTCACAACAACTGTGGGTTCTTCATTTTCTAAAATTTTATGAAGTTGAGAAAGAGCCCATTGGTAGGCTTCCTCTTTTTCTTGGGAGAGGAAAAATCAACCAACAGATAAATTTCTAGCACAATTTTTGACTCCAACAAGGTGGAGAAGAGGCATGGATTTTTTTTGTTTTTATAGTTACAAACCAGCATTAATACTGATAGAAAGTTTTTGAGTATTTTTATAGAATCTGGGTTAGAAATCAATAAACAAATAATATTAAAATTTTGATTATTGATTTCATATTTCAAAGAAGATTTTCTTGATTCCATTATTTAAGCTTCTATGTGTGATTTTCCTTCCGGTTGATATTTTTTAATTTTTGATCTTTGTTTATAGTTGTTACTAAGGTTTTTTTGAATAGGAGAAGTAGAGTATTGCGTTAAGTAATCAATTATTTGGATGGGATGAAACCCAGCTTTGGTTGAAGAATGGAAAAAATTCTCTTGAGCCCCCTGATATGAACTGTATTTGTGGATGGATCACTTGATGGAGGATAATTGTGATCAGGAATTGTTATTTTTATTTTCCAAAGACCAGTCTTCTTTAAAAAGCTTCCAGAGAATTGGAAAGGAAATTTTGTTTTTCTAGTTGTTGAAAGTCCTTTGTTATCCAAATTGGGTTTATATTCCCCAGATTTGTCACATTGGTAATTATATCTTTTCTTCTTAGAATTGGATAATTTGGTGGAAATGGCATATCTGTGGGACTTAGCCCACCTTTGAACATCATACAAAATTTACATTGTTCAATGATATGGTAATTCAGGTGGAGGAGCCACAGGGGTGGAATCATGGGGGTGATCTAAATCAGTAGAAGCAGCAGAGGCAGACAGTAAAATTGGATTGATGTGTTGTTGAGACTTTCCTTGATTTTGATTTTAAGATATTTTTTTATGAAGACTTTAGAGTATCAGATTGAGTATATATGGCAGAAATATTAAGAATTTTAGAGAAAAGAAGATTGAAGATACTTGAAATTGGTGGAAAAAAGGTTTTTTGGTTAGTTTTTGATGTTGGATTGATTTGTTAATTATTAGAAAAAAAAGTTTAGAAAACATTGTTTAATGGTAATTTTTTATTTTAAATTTAACTTTTGGATTCAGGGCTGTTTACTTGGTGGGGGAGGAGTGTTGAATTGGATTGGTTGAGTTCTGCTGACAAGTGATGTGTGATTGGTTGATTGTTGTTGAGTTGTGATGATTAGTGATGATTGGTGTGGTGTGGTGTGGATTCCGGATGTTTAGAGGTTATTTTATGGTTGATAAGAGTATTGAAACTCCACAAGAGATGAGGAGGTGGTAGGAAATCATGCAAAATATTATTTAAAATCAGATTATTCACATAGAAAATCCCAAAAATGCAGACCTTGCACAAAAAGGGGGCTAAACATGGTGATTGGAGGTTAGGCCTTTGAGTGCTAAAAAAAGGTGCAAAAAATATGAGAGAAATACATTTTTGTTTAATTTTAAGTGATTTTAAAAACCATAAAATCAGATTGTCCATAAAAAAATAGAAATGGTTCCAAAACCCACCCCAGAACAGAAATTTTATGTTATTGTTGATGTTGCATCAACTATTTGTAGGTAAATAATTGGTCCTGAAAATCGCCAGAAAATTTATTTTTGCCCTTTTAAATGCCCACTAAAAGAATAAAAGCTCAAAAATTGGAAAATGCTTCAGGAAGATATGAAAAAAAAAATAAAAGAACATCTTTTGTTGTATGTTAATTTCATCTTTTTGAAGGAAAATAAAGTCCTAAAAATCAGATTCTTTTTGAATTTCCTGTCATATTTGAATACTTTCTTTCCCTTCAGATTTTCCAGAATAACTAGAAAACAGTTATTAAAAAAAGGGGAAAAAATTGTGGCATATGGTTTTTTTTTCAAAATTTTTAACATAATTTGGAAGGCCTTTGAATGGACCAAAAACTCTGAAGAAATCATTAGGGCGTATCAGAGTTAGCAAACCCACCATTAGAAACACACCATTTTTTTTGACAAAACCTGCCATTTTTAATGGTTGGTTTCTGAAATACACATACCCCTTAACTGGTGTATTTCAAAATGGTGGGTTTCATGAAAATGGCGGATTTCAAACATCAAACCCGCATTTAAACCCACCATTTATGCATCATCATCCATCCACCATGATTGCATGCAAAACACCCATCCACACCTCCACATCAGCCAATCCATCTGAATCCCATCCCCATTGCTTCACACACACCTCATCCCCTTTTCCTGGACTGCCAATTATTCTTGCACAACCCTCAAATGTTATACAAAGATTTGAATCCCTTCTTGATCCTCACCCCAATCTAATTATATGATTGGGAGGGAACAAGATGGGAGGAGATGATTTGAAAATCACACAGAGAGGTGGTAAGAATATGGATCATCATCCTTCATTTCTTGACTCAAATCCATCACTCTCCAAAACTTACTCAACCCAGTCAATCTCATCTCTTGAACCACAATCAAGATCTTGATTCAACTCTACCAATTGAGTGCTCAACACTCCAACCAGTTGGTCAAAGACCTTCAAATCAATCATTGGTCCCGGTGGAGACTGGCTTTGAATTTATTTTGGAAGAAGAGCCAATCAAGAGTAGAGCTGAACTTCTCTTCATCCATCAATCCAACCATCTTCAATCAATGTCTCCCTGTTCCCCCCGCCTCACCTTTGATCTTTTGACTAAACCTTGACTCTCTCATCATCTTACCAATTTATTTCAAGTGCACTCTCTCAAATTTGAATGCCCCCATCTACTTCATCCACCCTCACACTCCTTCAGGATGGTCAATCACCCTCACCCTCCCAAACGTCCCAATCCTATTGTCATCAACATCTCTAGCTCCAATGATGATCTTCCTCCACAAACCATCCAATCCTCCTCCTCCTCTAGATCCCAGGTTTTTCAACCATCCACCTTCCCTCAATCCCTGATGAACTCCCGGATGGATTCAAGAAAAATTGTGATGATCATCATACAAGGAAAACCTGTTGACCCATCCCACCCACCTTATTCCAAAAGCTTGGCCCCATAGGCTCTAGGAAATTGACATCAAACCACAACAAGCCTACCCATCCCAATCATTTGGCCTGGGCCAAGCTTTCAGCCTCCTGGATGCCAAGACCCTTGCTATCCTTGAGCTACCAGAGGTGATAGTATAAATAATGAATATATTATTTAATAAATGCAGAAAAAATCCGTAAAATACTTGGATAAAGCTTATTGCAAGGTTAATTGGTTTGGTTATGGTTTATTGGTATAAATAAATATATATAAATCAATTATTAAATATTTTTATAGAGGGGAAACAATTATATTGGGGATCTTTAACACCTCTCTTCAGGGATTTCAGTATGAAAACATTTAGTCCTGGTTACTTTGGGCTCTTTAGTTTAAAGGATATTTTGCCCAAAGATAATATGTATATAAAATACACAGTAGAGTGGCAAGGCTTTGTAACCAAGCTGCCACAACAGAGAAAGGATAATAAAACTCAATGGTATATTATTAAATCCTTTGGGTATCTGTTTGGGACGTGCACTGATGTGTTAAACCTGTATACTGGGGTTATAAGGTTGTTCAGCAGTTTAAATTGATAAAAAGATGTTGAGGACAGATATTATTAATCAGACTAAGCCATGAATCACTTAATTATCTCTTATAAGTACTTGATTACCTTGGCACGGTGTCTGGATATAAATATAACTGGGTCTCTGCCCATCAATATCCTCAAAAGAGCTCTTTATTTATAGCTTTTGGAGTCCCAATATTGTCTTTCTGAGGGGTACAGGGGCTCAAAGGGACGGACACTGAGGCTAGCAGGGTAACCAATGGTAGCCTGTCACGTGTTCCTTGGTGCTTTAGCACGGGTAGCATCTAATTCCGCAGGGTATGTGAATTATTCTACTTTATAATTGATATTTGGACGTGTGAATAACACTAATCTGTCCTGTTTATGTATTATTTAAATAATTAGACTTATTAAATGTTCCCAGTAATTTTATAATTATTTCAATAGAAATTCCTACGGACATTCTGATTTCAGGTGAGTTCTCATTATGTATTAAATAATTGGAGTAAAGTCATGATATTGATTTCACTCCTTATTTTAAAATTTCAGTTGATTTACTAAAATAATTACTTAAAAATGTAAGTCATGGGGATTCATGTAATATTTTTACATAATTAGTTTTCTTGATATGTCACAAAAATATTGATTTCTAGGAATTCTCATAATAGTATATTGAATTATTTTAATATATTTTTAGAAGTTTTCATTGTCTTATTTTTGACATTCTTGGTACTTTGAATTATATTTGATAAAAAATACGTATAAGGGTTATTTAAGTATTTTTATATAATTTTATGTACTTTTAGACTATCTATTATCCATGGGAACATTTATTACATATGTAGAATGTTCCTGTGTGGGTTGTAGCATGTTTATGTGGTACCTAAGTTTCTCAGGCCACCTGTCAACCCGTAGTCCTGCGGCTGCGTACTTGTCAGAGGCCCAGGGCTGTGTAAACAACCTTGAAGGAGTGACGGGGCTGTATCTCAGCTGCGCGCAGGTGCATTTGCTGCCGCGGCTGGGTGCGGGAATTGTGACAGAACACATTTCCGTCCATAACTCCTAAAATATACACAAAACCTCAATTATGACTGAATTTTAGGTGTGAAACCTATATGTGACAAGATGTGTGAAATATTTAATTGGCCAAAAAGTTCAATAGTGGTGCTGTGGTATTTTGGTTTTTCTTTCCTTAATTATTTAAAAATATAAGGAGTTGGATTTCAAGAGTGGGGTCAGTGAGTGACCCTACCTAATTTTGGGTGGAGAATCCATGTTTTTTAATAATATCTATGGTTTTCCTACTCCTTCTCAGTTTAAGTTTATTATTATTATTTTTATGCTATTTCTGTTACTGTTGCAGCTTTCTCTTTAATAGTAGCAAGCTGACACAAGCCATCATTGAATACACCATTCCAAACTAAACATCATCCTCACCTCCACACCTCCTCTCCTCCCTCCTCATCCACTAGTCATCCCCATACCTTCAACCATACAACCAAGCGCAAGAGTCATCCCAATGGCCTCTCAAACCAATCAATCATCCACCAGGGTTCTGCCCAGAGCTACTCAAGACTCACATGTTGCCCTTCCTGTTGATCCAATCAATATCTGCCGTACACGTGTATGTCTTGACTTGGCTTGCTCATCACTAACAGGGCTTTGATCTGAATCTCCATTTCTTTACACAGCTTGGTAGCCATGTTTTGCACCCTTCCCTCCAAAATTTTCCCAACTCTTTTGGCTCTGGACCAGAAGATTCATCAGCTTCAGAGTCTGATGAAACGTACAAGGTAGTTGAGCAGGTATGCTGGAATTTTTTCAGTTTTCAAGGGAAAAGTTGGGCGGAAAAAGTCCCCTTGTGCAATGGAAGCAATTGAAACTTGATTCATGATTGATTCCCCTGCCAAACTCATGATTTCCTATTGTTGATCTGCTGCATCGCATCATGTTTTCTGATCAGAGCAAGCCTGGTTCATCTGCTTCCAATCTAATACTAAACTCTTCATCCAACCATACCGTTGTTTCAACTGGTCATTCTTCTAAAAAAAGCAATCCTGGACGTTCTCTGAACCAATAAATCACTGTGAGCACTCTTTGTAAGAATTCACAGTTTGTGGAGAATGCAAAACAAATGAGTGGTGTTTTGATTCAAAAAAAAAAAAGAAGAAAGATTATGTGCTCAGCAAGAGCAATGAAAATGAAGCAAGATGAAATTAACAACACGTTTGAGGTGTGAAAAAGGAAAAAAAAATAAGAGAGGTCCCCTGGGCTTGTTGTGAGTCAAAACCAATGGTTGCAATTTAGAGTGCTTTTCTGAGGGAGTTCTGAGTGAAGGATGACCTGTTTAATAAGAGTAAGTGATTAGATGGATTGGATGTTAGAATTAATAAGATAGTAAATCTGGATGCCTTTTCTTCTGAGAGATGTAGGATGGAGATTGAGTGCCTGAATAGAATGCAATGTTGGCTCACTGCCTTTTATGAAATTCTGGAGATGAGATCCTGTGGGCAATGCCCAAGCAGCTTGGATGTCTCCTGGCCTGTGTTTGCAGAATGGGCCTGGATCAGTTTCTGCCTCTTGTTTCCTGAAGGCTCAGCCCCTCATTCCTGAATTGTGGAACTGCCTGGTTGGCGGACTGGTCCACCAGCCCCTAGCCTTAATATGAGCAGACAAGGATTTTAGATTTCATTGCAAATGGACTCAAGTTGAGAGATTAAGATTTGGACTGGTCTCTTACTCAGTCTTGCATCTTTGCCAAGAATACGGTTTATTGGCATTAGGTGCTCTGATGATCAAGTCATCTTTGCAGTCATCTTTAAACTCTTTATTTTCTTCTTTTATGGTTTAATTCCTTGTCAGAGGGCAGTTGCGCCAAGCTGAGTTCCCCTTCCATCTTGCCAGACACCAATCAGGTTTATTGAGCTCTCAGGCTCTGAAGAACCATTTTTTTTGACCTCTGCAACCTTGCATTTATGTTGTGGAATTCAGAAGAGGACTTCTCCTAGAATGGTTACCAAGTTTGGAAGTTATTGATCCCTTGCATCTGTAAAACCTGAGCTCAACTGTTCCCCCTTTGACTGAGAGATAGAGAAAATGAGAGTAAAGATTCTTCCAAAACCTATGATGATCCAATGTGATCCTCTGTGATGATGTGACCCCCCCTTCTTCATCCGGGTTGAAGGTGCGGTTTAAGTAACCTCCTCCTCAACCCTAACCTAAGTACAACCAGAAGCAAGCAAGAATAATGAAATACAACCCCTAAGTACAGAACCCTAGCCCCAACCCTATCCTTCCTCCCCATCCCATACCCCCATACCCCATATCCATCCGTATTGCCCACCTGCCATTACGTCCACCTGGTTTTTTGTTCTCATGACGCGGCCCTTGCGCCGCGCCCAACTTGGAGCCCCCTGTGCATTTCTGCATCTGCCCAACGCGCCATGCTAGATATCCAAGGTACATCTGCCCAATCTGATCCGCGTGTTGCAAGGCGTGCAATCCATGCGCAATCTGTCCAACCCAATCCAATCCACCCCGCATCTCTGGATGCTGAGCCCAACTTGACTGTTGCTGAGCCCGCAGCGCGGCTTGCTGCAACAAAGCCTCACCCATTGCTGAGCGCGCCACAACTGCTGAGCCACCCATTGCTGAGCATCTGCCACTGCTGAGCGCGCAGCGCGCAGCCCATTCCAACTTGCGTCCATAAAAGACCATCACAACATCAAGACAAGTTGAGCGTATCCACATTCCAGGAATCTGCTTTTTCAAAAAGACTTACTTCTAAAGCTGAACCTCCTCCTGCCCTTGCTCCGTGCGCTTTGCATCCAGTTTCAATTCTGCCCTTGCCTTGAGCTACACCTAAAAACAGGGTAATCTAAACTTCCCTTTATCATTCCTCCCACTCCGCTACCCATAACACCTACTAACTATGCACCAGTTACCTATCCCACAGCCTGGATCTCCTGATTGGTCTAAGATTCCGCGTCACAGGCGACCATTGCAAGGCCAAGAGAGACCCAGTGAATTTTTTACTGAGCTGCAGAAAACTTGGATCATTCATAAGCAACCCAATCTCTCCACCACTATAGGCCATTTGATTTTTACCTTCCATGATGAACTTGGCCTGAGAATCAATCATGTGGACCACCAGCAGTACCAGGTCCCTTTATGTACTTCAAACAAATGTATTTCTGTTTTCTTTCATCCCATCAACTTCCACCATCTCAAATTTTCCCAAATTCTTTTTGTATCAGAGATGGGTAAATTTGTCCCTAATAGAGAAGAGACTCTTCCTTTACCTACTTTGCATTAATACAATGTTTTCAAATAAAATTCACACAAGAGACCCTCTCTTTTACAATATAGGACAGTCAGAGTCTTTTGAATTCTTTCATGCCCTGGGACCAAACCATACAATTGACTCTTTTGGATTCATTTCCAACATTTTACAGAGATCCCAAGACTGTAACAGATGAAAAATACATTGGAAGTAAGAGATAGAGGATATAAGCTCCAGCTTCCAGAGCTGAGGCAGATGAGTTTAGGTTTGGCAAGATGAGTCATAGATGATCAGTGAGGAATTTTTATGTGGATCTTGCAGTGTTTTAAACAGATTTGTATAAGGCACTATCAGCTCAAAGTTTCTGATTTTCTTATGGATGGATTGAGTATGAGTATGAGAAGCTCAAGATGGATGTTTTTAAGTATCTGCTTACTGAGGTTGAAGAGGTTCACTTGCTAGTCTGTTGTGGGGCAGAGAATGAGCTTTCTGAGATGACAATGTGGATGCCTTGCTTGTCACATCATAGGAGAATTGGGTGATGGCATGGCATTCCTGGTGAGTCCAGGATAGATGACCTGTTGGTAGGATGAAGGCAGGGTCAGGGCTGGCTGTGTTGAGTTCTTTGGTCTGTTTAAGGAAAGTGGAGTATTAGAGAGTCAGTTCTTACAGATACAGGATAGCAATGAAGAGATGAGAGCAATAAAGTGACAAGAGTGACCATGTGAAAAGAATGATGAAGAGATGAGAGCAATAAATTGATGAGAGTGATGAAGTGATGAGGATAGTGATCCAATGAGAGTTAGCTGGATGTGATAAAAGCAATAAAGGGATGAGAGTGATGAATTGATAAGGATAGTGATCCAATTAGAGTTAGCTGGATGTGATGAAAGAAATAAAGGGATGAGAGTGATGAAGTGATAAAGATAGTGATACAATGAGAGTTACCTGAATGTGATGAAAGCAATGAAGTTATGAGATTGATGAAGTGATGAGGATAGTGATCCAATGAGAGTTAGCTGGATGTGATGGAAACAATAAACAGATGAGAGAAATGAAGTGATAAGGATAGTGATCCAATGAGAGTTAGCTGGATGTGATGAAAGAAATAAACGGATGAGAGTGATGAAGTGATGAGGATAGTGATGAAGAGATGAAGAGTGATGAATCAAATTTTTTCAGATGAGGTTGGAGGTTGGATGTGGAACCAGGGGTGTATGAAGTGGACAGGTGGTGGAAGCCTTTATATACTTTACTTGAAAAACCACACTTATTTCCAGGTAACTTTGACGTGTCTGATGTAAAATAAGTGGATTTTTTGATTTTTAATGGTGGGTTTGAAATGGCGGATTTTGTTTGAAACCTGCCATTAAAAAATGGCTGGTTTGCTTAACTCTGATACGCCCTATTAGAGAGTTTTTTATTTACCCCTACCTTCTTCTTTTTTTTATTTTTTCTTGCAAATTCACAAAACTGGGAAAAATGCGCAGATGGGGGATGTTGTGGGGATTTCAAAACCATGCAAATTTAATAATTGGGGGCATGAAATAAATATTGCACTATATATATATATACTGGCTTTATTTTATGCTGGGACATAAATTTAACAACCTGAAAATGAAATTCCATCTTCAAAAAAGAGCTGATGGTGTCTCATTGTTTCAATTTTGCCACCAATCAGTTTTTCAGCAGCAGGATTTAAAACTTGATACACTGTGGTGGAAATTTTTAAGCACAAACCAAACTTTACCTGCAATGGCCAAGGTGTGGGAGGAATGGCCCTTAGGAATACAGGGATAAATTCTGATTCATTTTGATATCACTCTGGAGTCCATATCAAGTAATTCAAATTGAAAGAACATTGTGGAAAAAGTTTTTTCCATGCTTCTGGGCAAAAAATTCATTTGAAACAGAGAATTTCACATCTTTAGAGAAAAATTGCTATTTTTTGAATTTGAAGAAAATAAGGCATTGAAACAAATTTCAGTTTTTGGGATATTTATTGGATAAAGCAAAAAGCACTAATTCATGAAAATAAAAGAAGTGATAACAAAGAAATTGGATCAGACAGGTGATTTTTGGAAAGATAGGAAGAGAAAGTGGAGGATGCCAAGGATACCAGATTATTCAACAGGGATTTACCAAGTGATTCATCACCAAGGATAATAGGAAATTTGTACTTTTTGTATATTGAATAATGGAAGAGAATAATCATTGTGATGATTGAGGCTGATCATGCATTAATTTTTAGAATGTATAGCTGTGCAGGGAGGGGGTGAAATTGTTCAATTGCATTGCATATTTCATTTTAATAGCCTTTTTTTATTTTATAATCAATTAAGTAAATAACTAGAAGGATATGGGGGAAAAAGGATCATATATTTTTCTAAAGGAAAAATATCTTGTAAACACAAAAGGGAATTTTTTTTAAAAAAGAGATAGGCCTTGATTGAGGAGTGCCAAGGTTTCACTAAAGGAGATATTCCAACAGCATTTATTCATGAGAATAAAATTAGAGGAATTAAAGTGGTTTTTAAGCATTTATTGGTCACAGAATCCAATTTGAAACATCTTGGGAAAAAAATATTTCAGAGAAGATATGGGATCAGGTTTTACTCAGTATTTGAGCAGGATTAAAAATTCATGTATTAAAATCCAGTTTCTTGCACCAAAGCTACAAATTGCACCGCCATATTCTCTCCCTGTCTCATGAGTTGCAAGTGGAAACATTGGCACACTATAACCAAGCCAAAAAAAAAAATAATGAAGAAAAACTTTGGAATTTTTTTTCATCATTTGTTGGTGATTGTTTCAGAATAAATCTGGTCCATGGAGAAAATTTCAAAATTGAATGGTAATAAGGAAAGAAAGCAAGAATAAAAGACTTCTTTGGATTATTAAACCATGGAAAAATAAAAGCAGATCATGCATAGCTTTCAGGAACCAAAAATTGAATAGGGTCCCAGTTATTAACCACATGTGAATCATCTTAAACGTTGATTAAAACATATTTGGACTGGTTTTTGTTCCCCTGCTGATCAGAATCGAAAAAAATTCAATTAATTCATTCTAAATTAAAATTATGTGAAGGATTGAGGTTTCATTTAAGGGAAATGTCAAATTTGTGGCCCAGAACAAAAAAAAACCCAAAATGGGTTGTGGGGCACAGTTCACTGCCCATCTGAGCTGTGAATGGCTGTTTGCAACCTGCAGAGTTGTGAACATCCATTCATGACTTGACATGGGTTGTGAAAAGCTGTTTGTAAACCATCTGATTTTTAAACCCCTGTTCACAACTCATTCAAAACTCCAGAGTTTTGATTGTTTTGAGAAAAAAGAAAACACCAAAAAAAATACCAAAAAAGTTGAAAAAATCAAAAATATTGAAAAAAGAAATTAAAGAAATTGCAAAAAATTAAAAAAATTGTGAAAATTTTTAAACTCCAAGGCCATGAATTCACATTCATGGAACTATAAATAAATGAAAATAAACAATTAAAAATTCTAAAAAATCAAAAATTTTTACCCCAAAAAAGAAAAAAAATTGAAAATAAAAATGGGTAAATAAAAATTAAAAGTAACAATTTACATAAAATAGAGTGCTGAATCAATATAATATTTGAATGAAATACAATAAAAAAACCTCAATGGAATGACCCTAAATTAAAAACACCAAAAAAAGTCAACTTGTGTTAAGCTGATCCCATTATAAGAAGTAGAAAGACTTCTTATAATGGGATCAGCCCAACACAAGTTGAAATTATTTCATTGGAATAGTGCAAAATTAAATCAACCCTCCAAAAAATTAGGGCTAGTTCATTGGGGTGTACTGGATAAAGATCCACCTCAATGGACTAGCCCTAAAGTAAAAAAACTCCAAAAAAGAAAAACAAGCTCTACTTTTGTTAAGCTGATACCATCATAAGCAGTAAAGATAATTCTTATGATGGTATCAGCCCAACATAATTTGAACTGAATTACAAATAAAATCTTATTCAAAATAATCAAAATACTTATTTTAACTCAAAAAACTCAACATAATGATGTTCAAAATTTGATAACCATTTCTATCAATAGAAGTAAAATATCATCATCACAAGTAAATTTTAGACCAAACCCAAATGATGAAATGATATTTTTTTTATAAATTGTAATACAACTTCAGTTGATTTTTGAGATCATCAACCCAAATAGAAGTTATCTTTGAAGTTGAAGAAGATGGTTTTGATACAATGGGCAGGATTGGAATCATATCTCCCTCAAGTAAAAGACAAACCCAGTGGTTATTGTTAACAAAGGCAATGAGTATGAATTCCAATGGTTATTTTAAAGACATTTTCATAGAGGTATGAGTACAAAATGAATCCAAGGAAATTAAAAAAATTGGCCTTCCATAAGTGTCTTTTATGATTTGGCCCATATACAACTTTGCAAGCCATTTTGAAGAGGGAATCTGTTCATTGATGTATTCAAATTCAGGTCTTTTTTAAATCTTTTCAACCTCTTGGATAAGACCAAGCATCTTAGCATTGCATGCGTTATTTTCCATCAATTTTTCAATCATTTCACTTTGCACTTGAAACCATCCATTGTTTTTGTAAAAAAGTGATTTAGCAATGACTCTAAATCCACAATTACCATGGCAAACAGGATCCCAAACCTCACCCAAGAACTTATTTAAGTTACCAGGTATTTGATTGAGGTATTTCAATTTTGAATCAAATTTTCAAAGCTTACTTAGCCAACATTTTAATCACATCAATGAAAGCAATACTCACCAAAGATAAGCTTCTGGTTGACTTCTCCACTTCTTCTTCTTCCTCAGAAAAGGATTCTGATTCTAAATGAACAGAGCCCAATTCAATTTCAGTCTCTTCCTTTGAACTATGAAATTCAAATTCTGAGCCTGAATTGCACTATAATTATCATTTCCCATCAATTCTTTAACACCTAAAAAGTAAAATTTCTCAAAATAAAAGGCTTACAATTTTTGGTCTTTTTGGTGCCCTTCTAAACTGTCTTTTCTTCTGAATTTCCCTTCCCATGTGCTCAAATCTTGAAATTTCATGTGAGGTGTTCTTCAATTTTGGTCAAACCTGGCTGGACCATAAGGATTTTGGCTCAAGCCTTGGCTTAGAAACCAAAGTGGTTGCATGCTTGACCAAGGAATTTAAAATCTGCACTTTAACTTCTTCAGGTTGTTCCATGAAAATTGAACTGACATTTTAAAACAATTGAGATTATTCAAGCACTGGATCATTTTGAAGCTTTCAAAAAGAAAAAAACATCACACATTATTAAACCCATTCTGGAATCATCAATCAGAAAATCCTTCATCAAAAAGAAATTCAAACAATCCAACAATCCAACTTACATAACTGGAAGGTTTATAGTCTAAAATCCACTGAGGCTGAACATCCTCAGGCACAAGGGATCCTTTTGGTGGTAGCATTTCACCTAAGATGTGGGAACAGGCCAAGCCCATTGTCTTGGAATATGACTTTGTGCACACCATGCCATCATGGTCATGCTTTAAATTCTTGTATTTTTCACCAACAGTTTTAATTTCCTCAATTGAAAATTTGTATCTCAAAGGTAAAAGTTCTTTTGGAAGAATTTTTCCTAACTTTATTTGAGATTTTTTAAACAATTCATGAACTGATTTGATTTGGCTATGAATGGTTCCTTCTGGT
The DNA here is from genome assembly GCA_025617555.3 of Puccinia polysora. NCBI lineage: Eukaryota > Fungi > Basidiomycota > Pucciniomycetes > Pucciniales > Pucciniaceae > Puccinia > Puccinia polysora. The sequence continues at coordinate 505,850 of CM062631.1, forward strand.
TGTTTCCACATATCCAAAATGTTCCCCAAAGATCCCACAAGTAATTGTTTGAAAGTAGCATGGCCCCTTCTACCCAAAACATTGTTTTATTTCCAAAGTCTGGTTTGACAAAATTCCATGCCATTAAAAATGTCTCTTTTATAGGTAAAATGTTCTTTTGCATATACTCAAGCACATCCTCACAGTCTTTGAAGAAACACTTTATACAAGTTCCAACATAAGCAATCCCAGCAGAGATGAACAGAAGAAGCAATAAATTGGCCTACTATGAGTTCTGCATAATTGAATTCTGCCTCCCCCTTGGTTTGCAAGGGCACATACTTTTCCCTTGGAGAAATAAAACTTTTCCATCCCTCATTGTCATTAATTAAGAAAACTTTTCAATTTGCTTGAATATTTTTATACAAGTTCCAAGAGTACAACTTTCTGAATTACCCAGGTTAACTATGTTCAATGGCACAAATCAGGAATTTTTCACGGTCTTTCACAAAGAATTTGGGAAGCCTCCTGGATCATAAGCCAACCACTTTAGTGCATTCAACACCCAACTGTAGAACTCAAACTTTTCTTTTGTTATAAAAACTAAACCCTTTTTAAAAGTTTTCCTGTTGGCTGTCATTCCTACAACATTCAATAAATGGATGTTGTAACTATTTGGTTTATAAGTAAAATCCAACAAAGCAATATGATGGAATTTTTTCAAATTTTGTAGACTCAGGATGAGCCAAGAACAGGGCCTGTAAGAAACCCTCCCCACTGAATTTTGCCCTGGAAACTCACTGAATTTCTTGGAGCATTTCAAATAGAAAATACATAAAAATTTTCCCATTAAGTTCAGCTGGTTTTACCTTGCCCTTAGTGTTATAGATTGTTCTATTGTCAACATATTCTCTCCCATAAATATTGATCAGTTTATTTTTGAGTTGGATTTTATTGAGCCCATCTTTCATGCCTTCCTTAATTTGATCTAAGGCTGCACCAGAGATTCTCCTCAGTTGAGGATGCACTGGAGGGCTTTATGATGGCTTATGATTGAATTGGTCATTTCTAATGGAAAGGTGTCATGTGTGATCTGCTACAGTGAAACTTGCACAGATCATGAATTCACACCCAAACTTCCTTATGTGAGTTTTCCTTTGCATTTTGGTGAGAAATGGCCCTTTTTATACTCCATATCTGATGCAGGCTAGGTCTACATATTTATCCCTTTTTGAATTGAATTTTTTCAATTTGTAGCCATGCACATCTGCCCATTTTTTAGAATATTTCTTGGCTTCTTTCCTACTAGGAAGGACTCTCACAGGAGGAGGTTCAAAGGTTTCTGGAACATCATAGTTACACAGTTACATAGTTACAGACGCCATGGTTACATTAGTTTTTATCAATCCAAATCAGTCTCAGTCAAATGGCATATGAAATGTGACCACCAACTTACAATCAATTCCAGTTGTGAAACATATTGTTCCTAAAGTTTCACCCTAGATGAGGATGCAATTGGGGCTTCCAATGTTTCATTTCCCAAATACCTATCAAAATCCCAAGATTCTGCCACAGATTTGTTAAAAACACTTTCAATTAAGTCCTTTAATGTAGCCATGTTGAAATCAGGGAGGCTTGGGCTTGCCAATTTTCCCATAATGCACAAGAAAATCTTAATTCAATTCATTATTCAATCCAAATGTTTCAAAAAATCCAAATTTTACTTAATTTTGGGTTGAGAGAAAAATTATCCAACAAGAAAGTGTTGTGTATGGTTTGTGACAAGACTTTGTTTTACTAATAGGCAGAATGTGATTCCAATTTATTTTTTTGGTCCAATAATATTCCCAAAATGTATTTCACATCCCCAAATTTGGGTTTAAGGAACTCAAATGTAGACTAGGAGTGCCTAGGTACCCCTAATTCTCCCCTGAAATGGCCCAATTGGGGCTATTTTGCCCCAAATTGGCCAAAAGTTTCAGGCAAGACACGTGCAACCCTGTTTACATTTTGTGCATCCCCCAGGGTTGCAAACTACTTTTTTGTGGCCCAGATTGGTTTCAAACTACCCATTTGCCACCCATTCTGGCCGCAAACAGATAGTTTGCAACCCCCCCGAGGCCATGAAAGTTTTAAAAAACTTTTCTTGCAACTTGTTGAGTTTTGAACCTGTGTTTGTGAATCATATGGGTTGCAAACAGTGTTTCACTCCCATTTTCAGCCCAGGGCCATAAATTTGACACCAGCCTTCATTTAATGCACCATTTTAAGAATCCTCCACTTCATATGGGGTGATAAATGCATCATAAGCCTACAATTTGTCATATTCAGATGATTGGCTGGTAAAATTGCTTTCCCATGAATTTTGATAACTAAATTTTGAATCAAATTGGAGTAAATATAATTTTATCTGGACTAAGATTTCCAAATTTGAGATTTTCATTTTTTTCCTAGTTTTTTTTTTTTTTTTTTTTTTTTTGATAGTCCTCATGATGGAAAAAATTCCCTCAAAAAAATCTGCGTAAGAGACAATAAAAATACTTGAATTTCTATTGCTTTCAAATCACTTCATTAAGGCCAGGTAGGGAGATAATTAAGATATTTTGATGGAAGAGGGACTATGCCAGAATAATCAAGAGAGGCAATGAAAGTGAAGTGGGTATTGTAATAATGATTGACTTGATTTTGGAGTAATAGTGCTTCACACAAATTACATCCCCATCATTGCAACATTTGAAGAATCATTTTAGAAATTTTAGCTATTGATTTTTTTTTTGAGATAATTGACTCTAAAAACTTGATGAATGAAGAAATAAAGCAATCATGTAGATTTTGTCTTGGAAAACCAAAAAAAGATTTTGGAGAAAACCTAGTGAATGGCCCTTGAAAGCCTCAAATCTTGGGCATAACTCAGAATTTTTTGATCATGGAGAAGAATCAGGAAGCTATTTCCAAAGTTCTTCCAATAATTTTTCATGTTTTTTCTTTTGGAATTTCCTATTTAATTCAATAATGGATTCATAATCTGAATCATTAGATAATTTGAAGTAAATTTACCACACTTTCCAATGATTTTAAGGACACCTTTCCTTCCAGATTTAGCATTGACCATTTTGTTCTCCATCATTTACATGCAAAATTTGAATCAAAACTTTTTCTAGTGAAACCCCAAGTAGAATTTTTCTGTTAATTACCATTGTCTTTCAGAAAGGGTTTGAATACCATTACTAATTCCATTTTCAATATGCCATTCTAAGAGATTCCCATGCCATAATTCAAAGTTTAGTAAATTATTTTAATAGATTCATACTCCATTTTATTAATTCTTGCATGCTAGCATGAATTAGGAGTTTCTTTTGCTATCCCATCATAAAAAAAATTGATTCAAATTTGATTTCAAAAATTTGGGTGCCTTCAGAATTTTAATTGTCCCAAAACCTGTGTATCCCTGAGGGAGGATCTGTTAAAACAGAATAAATTTCCCAGAGAGATATTTTTCTTGCTTTTAGGGTTTCTTTCAAAATATTTTTAGTGTTTTTTTGGTCAAATTGAAGGCCAAGAACATCAATGAAAAAATATTTTTAAGGCCTGCTGCAAGCCCAGAACAGCATACAGAATTTTTCAAGCATTTTCAGTCCAGCCATCAAGAGATTTACTTAGGCTCTTGAGATCTTTTAGCTTTTGCATCAACTTCAATTCATTTCTGGCACAAAAAAGCTGGCAATATGGTGTCAATAATCTTTTTTTGGCATGGTAATTTTTATGTACACTAAGGTTGGAGGAAACAGGTTTAGGAAATTGGTGCCACTATCCTCCCTCCCTGGCGCGCCATTTGCAGGTGGTGACAGTGGCACACCATTTTTTTTTCAGGGGCAAAATTTTTTCCCCTATGGCATTATAGTCCATCAAATGGTCCTTTTTTCAATGTTTTTTGGGGTTTTAATTTAGACAACTTTCTGGAAAACTACAATCTGAGCGGCTTGAGGTGGAGACATGAGAAAAGAGGACCAGCAAACCCCATGAACTTTGGAGGTTTTGACCCAACTTGGGGTGGTGGGCTGAGAGGTGCAATCAGCTGACATGGTGGGAAAGCTTTTGGTCACTGGTGAAACAGTTTAACTTGCTTTTCTTCCATTGTTACTTTAATTTATCATCTGCAATCCTCAATCACCAGCTACCTTCAATGGTTGGGATTTCTTCCCCACCTGAGCATCACACCCAGGCTGCTCAGGTCAACTCTTGTTTCCCCTTACTAACCCATAGCATTGCTCATGTAAATTCTCTCCAGTTGAGTTTGGTACATACTCCCACACTCATTTTTACCCCTCAATTAACCCTTTGGCCCATTCCTCCTTCATACAACCCCCTAAACTTTGATATAGACAAATTTGGCACACCATGGGGGGTCTTGAGACATAGTTGGTGTTCCAAAACATTTGCACTGCCAACCTGAATGTACACCTTGCTAGCTAATCCTGGTATTTTTAGAATTAAGAATTCTCAAATATTTCAAATGGTAATTTGCTGTGAATCACAGTTTTGAGAATCAGTTCATGAAGGTACTGTGTATGCTAATTCAAGATTTCCTTGAAATATTTTTCAACTCATCCAAGTTTGAATGAGAGGGAAATTTTCAATTTTTAATTGTTCATGCTGTTTCCAGCTTGGACAGAAATACAAGATTTTTGAGATTGCTCCAACATTGTCTTTTCATTGGCTGTATCAAAAGCATTTTTTTTTGTTTTTTTGGGGGTAAATTTCTTACCATCCTCTTGGATTTGAGCATGACTAAGGTGTGGCCTGGATTGAGTTAAAACAGCTGAGCAGTCCTCACATTTTGGGTTACACATTCTTGATTCATTGGCCCAAGGTTCAGACATGAGAAATGAGGATCAGCAAGCCCCATGAACTTTGGATGGCTCAAAACATTTTTCAGGGCTGGGCTGAGAGGAGTGATTGGCTGGCATGGTAGGCTAAGACATGAGAAATGCAGACCAGCAAGCCCCATGGACTTTGGATGGTTTGAACCATTTTTCAGGGCTGGGCTGAGAGGACCAATTGACTGACATGGTGGCACAGCTGATAAGCACACAGGCTCTGGCATTCAAGCACCATGGGCCATCAGTATCTATAATTTACTCCCATTGCTACATCTCTGCCCATCTGCAATTCCTTGATCTGTTGCTCCCTGCAACAGTTGGAGTTACTTCCCTACCTGAGCATCACACCCGGAATGCTTCAACTTAGTGATGTCCAACACTTGTTCCTATGCTTTAATCAAGCCACTTCCTCATTCATCCTTGATACAACCCTCCCAACTTTGGCACAGATTAATTTGGCACACCAGTGGGGATTTTGAAACACCAATTGGCACACCAAGGCAACACCGTTTGGGGTGCCAAAAGTGTTCTGCCACCAACCCAGGTCACCGCCAACCTGAGTCAGGAGGCTCTTATCCACCTACTGGACATGCAACCTTTCCAGATAGCTTGCCTTGTTTCTTCTTTCCCATCTTCTGTGGCTTTTTTGGTACCGTGATTCTTTTCTGATTGTAGACAGCTTTTCCGGCACATTTTCTCTGATTTGTGTTTTGTCATTTGTTTGAAGCAACCATTTGATTGGCATCCAAACCAACTTGACAAAGCGCCCAGTCATTCGACCCTGTGCCAAGTCGAGGTTGACCAGGCGTCTAGGTCACTTGACTGGGTACCAAAATCACTTGGATGGGCACCATGCGAGTTTTGCAAAAAAAATTGAAAAATCCCCCCCCCACCGCAAACGCGCTGCACACACCATGAATGGGTCTCGACTCTGGTCATCTACTTCAACGGGTCTAGCCTTACAGCATGACCTGGGCTCTGTCAGGTTATGTCACGGTACTCTGCTTGCTTCGGTTACTGTACCTAGAACTGGCCAGATCGTGGAGGATCGGACACAATCCTAAAAATAGAGGGACAATCAAGCATCACTTGGTGCGCTATCCCTGAGGTTAGTTAGACGGAACCAACAGCAGCATTTAGACAAGTGGTACGCTGATGTCTTACGGTGCCATACCGCGCTGAGCGGCCGTCAATTTTGATTCACATTAATTGTTTACTTCTTTCCAGCAGTGTTATAAACTTGGCGTAAAAATCAACAACATGATAGAAATCAGATGACTTTCCTCCCTGAAAGTGCAAGGAACTTTAATCATCAAATGCTAAATCGAAAGAGACCAGTAATGAAATCAGCACCCCTAACGATCGGAGAAAAAGAAAACACACGCGCGAAAGCTATCTCACCATCGCCGAACTCGTATGCCCCGGCTCGATTGCGCTTGGCTTCCTTTTTGGCGTCTTCCAATGCCGAATAGTGTTCCGGATAGGTGGACTTGTAAGGCGCCTTGAAATCGATCAAAGCATAGCCCTCACGCACTAGTTGATGATTTAAAGAGGACGTGGCAGTAGGCGAATTTTCCGTGTCGTATAATGAGAGATGAAGCCGACCATTTTGAGACGGGTCACGGTAGTCTATGTTGGCGACTAATGATTGGCCCTGCACGTTTGGAAAAGCACCACCCAAGTAGCTTAAGCATATGTGAATCAAGAGCGCAGAAAGGCAAGCGTACTTCTACTAATGATCTAAAGCGATCCAGTGCTTCATGACCGTACTCAGTATCTGGGCCTAACAATTTAACAAAACTGAGGGACGCCTCCTTAGCTTGAGGGGGAAGCGACCTGAATCTGGCATCCAAGGGCCTAATGTTGCTGTATGGGACTACCTCGCAGTTCCCATAGTCGATAAAAACGACTTCTGCTTCTTTTTTGTGAACTAAATTTTTCTTTACTTTGGCTCTATACCACTGGTTGTCGATCGAGAATTTGGCAGAGACCAAATCTCCGGATCGGTAGCCAGTTGCGGGAGTTGCAGAAAGGGGGGCCGAACGATGGTATACGGAAAAGTCAGACATTAAAGCGGTCAGTTCAGGTATGCCTAGATTTCAAAGTTGAAAAATGAAGTGAATGTCAGCGATGGTTGAGGCGGAAGAGCAAAAGGCTAGAGGGAGCAAGTGGTTTCTAGCTAGCCTCCATTCTTCAACACTTGTACGGAGAAACTAATATCTGAGCCCTCTGTTGGCTCTCGGATGTCGGATCTAGAGGTAGTATGACCAAAGGCAAAGTATATAAGGCTTTTCCTAAGGATGAGAATATATTTACGCTTGAAAAGCCCTACACTAAGATATCAATGTATTCAAAATTGGGTTTGATTCCCATGCTCTTTACCCCGTTGGAAATGGCTGCGATGAGTTCAGGAGACTGTTCGGTGAATTTTTCCCATAGCTATCGACAAAAAAAAGGTAATCTTAGTCTGAAAATTGACTTCTGTGGTGGGAATCATGGTGAGCACACATTTTTACGGTTTCGCTTTGCCTCCTCTTCCGCGCTCTTCAACTCTTTCCCATACAACGAACGGTCGAGGGAAAATTCATTACAACTAGCCAGACCTTCCTTCACTAAGGTCACAGCAAGGTTGTCGTTCTTGTTAAGGAAAAGTGCGCCGATGAACCCTGAGATATGTATGAACAAAGTATCACCGATCAAAATTAGCATTGAAGGGGGCTTCCTTGGAATGGAGAGAACTGGGTCAGTCGATTTCCGACTAGCCTCCACTTTTGTCCGTGGCCTCGACTTCTACTTCGACATCCCTTTGCAAGGCAAGGCTGTTCGAGAATTCAAGAGCTTCGAGTCCAAAGGGCTCAGTTTTCTCGCCAGGGTGACGGGCTGTCTTGGGACATTTAATACCGCTCAAGACTAGCGTAAACTTTAAATCTTGCTTAGGTAACCAAATCTTAAACCTCGATCCACTAGCGACGTAATCAACAACGGCGGGCATCTTCCCTTGTCGTTTCCATCCAGACAGGTACGAATTAGCACGGCTCGCAGTCTGACGAAGATAGAAGAGTTTAAACAGCAAGTTAGGACCGTCAGAATTTATACCTCCGAGCGCAATCGTAACGACGGACTAACTTCGGATATGTCGGTAACCTTGGGAGGCGGGAATTCCTTATCAGAATGCAAGCCTTTGCCTTCTGTTTGAGCCCTGACAAATCGCCGAAAGAATTAGACTTCTTTGAATCAGTATGAGCAGAGCCGCGAAGCCAGCTCACTTCATTTCAGTGGCCATCAACAAATCGTAATCTTGAGATCGATCTTCTCCTTGTCGATGTCTCAAAACCGTAGCGTATCCACGCTCAATCAGTAGGTTAGCGACGTTGCTGTGAATAGATCGACGTTAAAGACGGAAAAGCTCTCATTAGATAAAAACGAGCGCAGGGCCAAATGCCATTTTGATGGTACGCACTTTCCTGTCGATAACTTGATAGTGACGCATTCTTTTGCCTCGTAATCACCCTCTTTCGGTCTGACGTAATCTAGTGAGACGTGGACCTGTTTGCCAATTAATCTCCGCCGCAAAAGCTCACGGGCATCAGACGCTAAACCACCATGTTTAGGATCATTGGGTCTAAAAACTCAATCACAGGTTTTCAGCAACCATGCCAACACGCGATGTCTAGAAGCGGAAAGCAAGCTAACCGAGGCAGCCGTATACTGCTCAATTGAACTTTTCTTTCGTTTTGACCGCCTGGCTGACTTGCAGGGTGGAGGCGAATACTGATCGTATCCCCAGTCCAAACTCTTGAGACAGTTCCTTCAAATTTCGATTGACCAGAAGAACTGGTAGTATTGGCACCCGTGCTGCCACCTTGCCCAGTGATGGGACTCACCCCCAGCTTCCAAAGTCCCCGACGAGCCTCCTTGCCTTCAGCTTCAGCTTTTCGCAGTCGTTCCATACCGCCACCTTGATTCTCAGGAACAGATGATAAAAATCCTGCATGCCAATCTACCACTCGGGCAAGACCATTAGCCAATAAAAGGGCCGCGATCGAACCGGCTGGATGCTGAACAATTCCAATAAAGCTGCCGACAATTAGTGACTGTTGGACCTGAGTTTGAGCGCTCAAGTTGGTAGCTTGGGGTGCAGGCAAAGAGATCAAGACGACAGATACACTCCGCTGGAGCAATCTACACTCTGTAAAAAATTTGGCCTCGTCACCGAACGGCTCGGCCTCGTTTGAGCTCCCAGAACCGGCACCATTCACTTGGGCTTGAGGAACATACTGTCGGGATCGAGGAGAACGAACGCCGGCCATGGTGAGGGTGATAACCTGATGATGCGTTGGAGTGAGCAACAACCTTGCGCGAACAGTGGTACCATTTGAAACACCCTCGACGATTGCTGTTGATAGAAACGAAAGGTTTCGATCGGTGAATCAATCCCATGACAGGTTGCATCACGAAAACATTGATTGTTGACAACTTACCATTGATACTCCGACCTTTGTGCTCGAGCAAAAATGCGGCTGGATCATCAGGCATTGAGTATTGAACGTCCACGTCCTAGGAAGTCAAGATGGCTCGATCATGAGATTTTTGCCAGCGTAGAGACGGGTAGTACATGGCGAACTGGGAAAAAAAGCCCACCGATTTTGTTTCCGCCCATAAACCCTTGGCCTCTCGTCGAGCAGTCTCTTCAGCTTCCTTCAACTGGTTTCTACGACCTAGCTCAGGATTTTCGTTTCCACTCTCTTCATCAGTGCTTCCATTCTTCAGGTTTTCTCTAAGCTTCGCCCACCCATTCTTGACTATCTCAAGAGCTACGTCTATGGGTGAGTTCGACTCAGACGCTAAATGTACCACACCAAACTCGCCACCGGAAGGAACCGTGTACGAGACAGAGCTAGCGAGAAATAAAAACAGACATCAGAGCCAATAGAAACAGACATGCAGGCAGAAGTTAAAAGTCCAGAAACGCATTTACAATCCGATTTCCTTGCCGACGAGCATCAGCCTAGCAAATTCTCGGCTCTCAAATGCCCATGGCTCGTCGGCTCGATCGCGAGAACCAGTCCTCGGCGCAGAAAGGCTGAAAAAGAGAAAGAAGGTTAGTGAGCGGATTGAATGGAAATCTTCCGAGGGTTACCGAGACTTGCCCAGCCAAATGTAAGGTACGCTCCTTGGGAGGTTGGCCATTGATCGAGCGTCCCCTTAGTACGAGGGTATCCTAAAAAGTAAGGTAGAAGCGAGGATTAGAAAGGCACGAAGGCTTAGCGGCTCTGAGAGACTTACACCCGACAAGACAGACTTGACGATAGCTGATCGGACACGACCAAGGTTAATACATGTGGCTTGGGATCATCGATCAAACTCGAGATGACGGAAGACTGACTGACCCTTCATCAATGCAACTTGAGGAGCCATGAGGATGGTCAATCTGGTTTCTGGTCGGCGGGGGCAGGCTTGGAGATCGTACGATGAAGGTTGAGGTTGGAATATAGCGAGGACGTTGGGTGGTGGGCTTAGTAAGTCTCGGATGCTGAGTCAGAAGTACTAGGGATCATGTATTTATCGATATGCAGAATGTACTGATCGATATGCATAATGTATCTATTTAGTCAAACAGCACCACGAGCGTGACTCACTTGGCGCGGCGCCGATCGCTCGATCATCCCGGGAGCGAAGGATACGCCGCGCGACGCCCAGCCGCAGTTAGCCCGGGCTAGTGCTCAGTCCAGGCAAGCCCACCGCGGCGGGGGGAACCAATCCCCGAGGATCTTGAGATGTTCATCGGGCCTCGGGGGCCCGTGGGCGGCCCATACCCATTGGGTCAAGGGTTGGTTCCAGGTTGAAGCTTGAGAAGGAAAACAAAAGATGAACAAACCGGGTAGGCCAAGTGGACTGGATTTTCTCAGTCAAAATGCTGATGCGCCATGTGTGTGAACTCAGTTGGACTGATCAAGATTTAGAAAATCATCATCGGGTGGTTCAGACGATATTCTTGGTACCCATGGAGAATTGTTGAGGTCTTCTGCCAAAGCAAATTTAGGATTATTGCCACACTTGGAATAATAGAAGTTTAGGAATCAAATAAGATCAGAATAAAAAAAAAAAGAATTAAAATAGTAACACTATAAGAAGGAGTAAGAAATCGTGAAAGATGATTGCTGAAATTGATTTTTGGTACGAGTCTAGGTATATTAACCCATTGGAACTACACGCAACTTCTCATTCCTTCTGTTAATTTTTACCAATTTGAGTGGACTTGGGTAAATTTTGGGGATGAGAAAAATCTGAATTACTGAAAATCCAGAACCCTAAAGACAAATAAACAGGAGATTAATGAGAACAGAAGAACAGGTGAGATATAATTGAAAGGAGAAGAAAGTCCAAGGAGAGTTGATAATAGATTTTTTGTAAGAATGTATTGGTAAGGAAGAAGCTTTTTTTAATAGAATGAAGGAATTACCTGTTAAAAGGTATTTGGGTAGTGGCAAATCTGTAAAATTCTTGATGAAAAATTATTTATGCTGTGATTTGTAAATTGGAAGAACAATAAATGATCAAAAAAGGATTTTCAATGGTTGGCTAGACAGTTGGACATTGCAATCATTTTAGTTGTCTTGAATTGATATTCTGTGAAATTAATCTCATGTTAAAATATTAAAAACAATTGAGATTGAATAGAATACAAATAAAACAATATTAAACATAAATGAGAAAATAACTGGAAATTAAAAGAAGTTAGTCAGTCTTTTTACACCCATTGTGAGCTTGTTAATAGTTACAGTTGAATTCCCAGTTTTTCAAAACCAGGACCTATGAAGCCAAAAAATAAATGCATCCTGGGCTTGAATATGCAGTACTGCAATAAAATAGCTTGATAGTAAATTTTTGAGAATCCTTTCACCTGTATTTGTCTTTCAAGCCTAGAAATTCTCCACCTTCATTCTATTTCATCAGCATGTTCTTATCATCTGCCAATATTTAATATTCTCTTATTTATTCTACCTTCTACCTCAAATTATTTTTTTGCATTTGAATCAAAATATTTCATACACTAATTGTGGGAGAAGAATTCAGAGATGTGTTAAATTTAAACAAAAAATTAAAAAGTCATAAATTAAAAAAATGATGATCAAAAATGTCAAAAATTGATGGCTTTGAATAAAATTGAGTATTTCTAGTGGGATTTAAACAAGTTTTAAGCAAAATGAAAATGTTGCAAAATTAAATAACCTAAGGTTTTAATTCCATTCATAAAATAGGCACTCTGAGCATATTTTTATTTTTCTTGATTTTTTGAAAAAAGATATTTACATCCCATAGAAAAACTTTTATTAGGGCGTATCAAAGTTAGCAAACCCACCATTAGAAACCCGCCATTTTTTTTGACAAAACCCGCCATTTTTAATGGCGGGTTTCTGAAATACACATACCCCCTAACTGGTGTATTTCAAAATGGCGTGTTTCATGAAAATGGCGGATTTCAATCATCAAACACGCCATTAAACCCGCCATTTATGCATCATCTTCCATCCACCATCCATCACATCAAAAACACCCATCCACATCAGCAAATCCATACCGGTCCCATATCCATTGCATCACACACATCTCTATTGTTTTTCACATACCTTCACATACCCATCTTCACACAAATCCCATCATCATCTCATCACCCCACATCACTCACCACCTTTCTCAACATGTCCAATCAAACATCCCGCCAGCAAGTTGAAAACGCATAAAAGCTGACTGAACTTTTGCTACTGTTTGACTCCCATTCAGACTCTGATTCAGACTCCAATTTGTAATCAACTTGGTTAGCTTTGAATTCTCTGTTGGAAAAGCAATACATGGTTCCAAGAATACACACTCTCCATAACCCTATGTATGAAAGGCAAAAGCTTCATCTCATCCCTGACTTAAGCTTCCAGCAACTGTTCCAAACTTTGTTGCCTTCTTTCATGAAACTTTTGGCAATGATTGAAGACCACCACATCTTCCAGAACAATTCTTGCAATCCTCAACGCGATCCAGCCATCCAACTTTCTGTTGCTCTTTGTAGATTGGGATCAAATGGAAATGGAGCAGAAATCCATTGATTGGAAAATCTATTCTCAGTCAGTTACGGAAGCATTGACTTATACACCAAAAGAGTCATGATTGCTATCCTATCTTTCCGTCGCTCGGTCCTTTCATGGCCAACCAAAGAAGAACGCAAGGAGATATCTCAAGTAATGGAGACAGAAGGCTTTCCTGGTTGCATTGGTTTTGTTGATGGAACCACCATCCCCTTGAGTCAAAAACCCAACCTAGATGGCAACCACTATTTTGATTGTAAAAAAAGGAAATTGATTCATTTCTTTTCCAATTGCTTTGATAAAACTTTGGATCACACACTGACCAAATATGTTCCATCTCTTTGTTTAGATACTCCGTGGCACCACAACTTGTTTGCAATAACAACAAGAAGTTCATCTCCCTCCATGCTGGCCTTCCAGGTTCTTGTCATGATTCATATGTTTTCAATTGGATGTGGATTTCCCAACAACCAGAGATCTACTTTGACCAAGATCAATACCTTCTGGCCAATTTGGCTTATGCTAGTGGGAAATATGTAGTTCCAGCATACCGGAATGTTTTGTCCAATGATCAAGGAAAAACCAATTTCAACTATCATCTTGCCCAATCACGAGTTTGGATTGAGCATGCCATAGGAATTCTGAAAGGAAGATGGGCCAGCTTATGGGAGATGCGAAACCAGCTCCAATGTTCCAAAGATATGAGGTTCCTCATCAACTGGATTATCACTTGTGTAATCCTTTGCAACCTTTTGGCCAACATCAAAGATGAATGGGACAAAATATTCCAAGATGATATTCCTGATCCGCCTCAAGTCATCCCTGTCTCATCTGGTCCCTCATCTTCTTCTATGAGAGAGCGGATTCTTCCTCTCATCCTTGCTTGCTTTGATGAGTAATTTTTGATTTTGAAATTGGTAAAAATTCCCTTCACCGTATTTTTTTGGTTTTGGTTGTTCACCTAAGATTCATAGGCTGAGTTTTTTTTTATTTTTTTGTTTAGTGGACTTGAATCCAAAAACACCTCCACCTCAAACCCTGCCACTCACCAAATGCCACCCCCCTCCCCCTCACCACTCAACCCCTTCAACCTCACCCCACTCACTCACCGGTCAAACCCTGCCTCCTCCTCACCAAACCACCTCACTCATCACCACCATCTTACTCACCACCACCACCTCATCTCACCTCACTCACTGAATCCCCTCCTCCTAATCCTAGTAAGCCCCCTCCACCCTCTTCCTTCTCCTTCCCCTCACCAGTTGCTGATCCTTTGATCATTCAACCTTTAGTCCCCCCCTGGATCCACCCCACTCACTCACTGGTCAAACCCTGCCTCCTCCTCACCAAACCACCTCACTCATCACCACCACCTTACTCACCACCACCACCTCATCTCACCTCACTCACTGAATCCCCTCCTCCTAATCCTGGTAAGCCCCCTCCACCCTCTTCCTCTTCCTTCCCCTCACCATTTGCTGATCCTTTGATCATTCAACCTTTAGTCCCCCCCTGGATCCATTGGTCAATCCATCAAGGTGAGCCCCTCCCCTCCTCCAATTCCTCCTCTCATCAATCAAGCGATCAATTCTCAATTGATTGCCCAATCAATTCGCAATTGATTGCCCGATCAATTCGCAATTGATTGCCCGATAAATTCGCGATTGATTGCCCAATTGATTCGCAATCGATTGCCAATTGATTGCCCAATTGATTTGCAATCGATCGAGCGATTGATTGCAAATCAATTGCAAATCAATTGCTCGATCAATTGGCAATTGATTGCCCAATCAATTGGCAATCAATTGCCCGATTGATCGGCAATCTATTGCCCAATCAATTGGCAATCAATTGCCCAATCGATTGGCAATCAATTGGGCAATCAATTGGCAATTGATCAAGAGATTGATTCGCGATTGATTGGCCAATTGTTTGGGCCGATTGATGCAGGGTTTTTGTAGGGTGCAGGAACTGACTTCCCCATTGTTTTTTCTTTGTTTTTGTTTCTTTTTTTTTAGGTTTTTGAGCTTGGCCAGAACACATTCTCTCAAGTCTTACGCCAACCAAGCTACATCCTGGGACAGTCTGGTTTGCCTAGTATGATGCCGGCTGCGGCTCCTCATCATTACCACTCCTCCCCAGCTAATTCTATTCTTTTGATATCTATTGATTCCTTCACTGGCTACCAAACTCAAAATGTTATACATCCATTCAAATTTCACCTTGATCCTCACCTTGGGTGCAGCAAGTGCCTGGGAGGGAGAAAGATGGAAGGAGATGGTATGAAAAACATAAAGAGAGGTGGCAAGCAGAGGAATCGTTGATTTTCATCTCTTTTTTATTTTTTTAATCCCGCCGTTTTGATAATGAGAACGTTGCTGACATTTTTTTTTTTATTTGTTTGACCGGTCTTTTTGTTTGTCCAACCCCTTTTTTGATATCAATTCCTTCACTGCCTACCAAACTCAAAATGCTATACATCCATTCAAATTTCACCTTGATCCTCACCTTGGGTGCAGCAAGTGCCTGGGAGGGAGAAAGATGGAAGGAGATGGTATGAAAAACATAAAGAGAGGTGGGAAGCACAGGAATCGTAGAAAAAGGAGGGCTCAAATGAGTGATTTGGAAATTTCTTTGGAAGTGACTGATGACTTGATCAAGGAAAAGTTTGCCTGGTCTAGACGAAAGCTATGCCCTTTGGATCTGTACCCTGATATCATGTCTGAAAAGAAAAACAACCCTCAAAAACCCACCCAGGAAGAATTTAAGCAAGCAAAACAGACAATTGGGGCTTTCCACTTCTTCCACCATGGAAAAGTTATTGTTCTCAACCAATCTGATCACCATGCTCTTGTTGCCGTCATTGAATTTGTGCCTTTGGATTGACTATCTGAGCAAGATAAGAAAGATATTAACTTTGTGACGACATTTCTTCACAGTTCAAAAAAATTTGTCAACCCGGTTGGTCCCTCAAGATCTTGGGGTGGAAAAATGTGGGCAATTGGTTGGCAAAAATTGATGAACCCTTTGGAGTTATTCGGACGTTATGTGAAGAAATCATCCATTAGATCTTCTCCTCAAGAGTATGCTGTCCTCAACTTGAAGGCCGACAAAGTATCCCAAATTTTAGGACAAATGTTTTGTAATTTGGCCAAAATTGCCTTTGAATCAAACCGTGATACCATGAAGGACAGAAAAATCCCCTCTTTCTCTTTGTTGGAATTTGGTTCCAAGCCTACACCTTTTGATTTCTCCCCACACCTCACTTTCACCTTGGATTCTTTTTACAATTCTCCTCATATTGACAAAGGCAACATCTCTGGCTATTCCTTTTTACTTGTGGTCCCAACCAAAAAATCAAATGGTTGACTTATTGAAGATAGGGATGAATATCAAGTTTCGGACGGTCAATTTGTTTTTCCTTACCTTGGCTTTGGAATTGATTTCAAGCAAAAAGGTATAGTCAAAATGGTTTGGGCGGCTAACAAGTACAAGCACTGTAACTTTCCAGCTGTGGACACAGCAACCCATACCAGAATGGCCATGTCACTCCAAATTAATAAAAAAACTCAGAGCACTTGTAGGGACATGAAAAACGGCCAAATTTACTCTAGAGAAAAAAATATCAATAAAAACAAAAAAGATTTGTATATTGGTGGGGTTAAGAATGCTCTCAAACGTTGTTGTAGTAAAAAATAATTTGTTTTTCTTTCATCCATGCAAATATATTTACAAGCCCAGCATTTGAGTAATCTGCTGTATTTCTTCTACCGATCTACCACTGCCAATGCAAGCCAAAGCTACTGATACCTTATCCTTTTTTTTGTTTGCCCGTTGTTCCCTCTCCTTTTCCAGTTGCACTTGCTGCCAATCCTTCTCCTTTTCCTCTTTTTGAAACTCTAGCTCAGCTTGTTTCAACCTCCACTCAGCATCCAATTTTTGTTGATTAGCCAAAGTCTTGGCTTGCTGCTTTTGACCATCCATGGCCAGTTGGCAATCCCACTTTTGCTTTTCAAACTGAAGTTTATCTGATTCAATTTGTGATTTCACTGTTTTTTGGAGGGGAATGGCAATGAGCATGATTTTGAAAGCAAGGATATTGAATCAATCAACTTACATGAATCTTGCTTCTCCATGATTTCTTCGAAGCCCAAAAAACTGGAAGTGTTTCTCCTCTTTTGATGACTTTTGGGGTTGACATTGATGGAATTGGAGGCCTTTTGCTTACCCTTGGCAGAGGAGGTTTGAGTCTGAAATTCCTCACTAGTATTTGAAGGCAATGTGGGAGGCCCCATTGGCTTGAGTTTTCGGCCAATCAAAAATGGATGAGCCTGTTTTTTTACAATGTAAATCAGTCAGGAGCAACCAGACAGAATCGAAAACAATTTAGTTCCTTACTTGAGCAGATGTTGATGGCAATGGTGATCCAGGAATAACATCCTCCTCATTGGGCAAGTTCTCCAGTTGTTCTGCCCCAGGAAGAGAGCAATCAAAAGAAGGAAGTGAGGGGTCCAAGGTCGGGATTGACTGATCAATCAATACCAAAGTAGAAGTGATTGGAGCCGATTGTGTTTGAATATCCTCCTTGTCATCAGATGGGGGCCACTCCAAGGCCAAGGTTTCATCAAGGTCCCCGTTGGTAGGCTGAGCATCCCCAGCCAAGTCCTCGGCATCAACGGAATCGGATTGTTGGGCATCAAAAGCAGCTAGGGGGGTGATGTTGGCCTTCTTTCCAAAGATTTCATCCATTTGAATATCAAAAGGACAAATGGAGTCCAACTTATCAACCACCAAGTTGATTCCTTTGGCTTTGTCCAAGTCGGTGATACCAAAGCCAGTGGAGATAGACATGGAGTGGGCCTTTTTGTACTTGGCTCAATAGTTTTTGAACCGCTCCCTCATCTGTTTGGATGACAGATCCAGCCTACCTTTTGTTTTGTTCTTGAGTTCATTGGCCATCAGGAGATAACCATTGACCTTAGAGGATTGAGGTCGGCCAACACGTGTTTTGTTGTTGGATCCAAAGCAGGCATTGTAGTTGGAGGGAATTTTCAGCCAGTTTACCAGGATGATGTGATCAGCTCTCTTGAGCTGACTTGAGCCCTTGGAAGCTGATGGGGAAGGATTGTTTGTTGTGGATTTCCTTGGCAATGTTCTCTTGGGTGTGTTGGACTTGTGGGGGGAGGTTCACTGAGGGGCCATTTGAAAGAGTTCGGGCTACGCAAGTGATGAGAGCGATAAAGTGATGAGAGTGGTGAAGTTTTGAGAGAGATAAAGTGGATAAGAGTGATCAGGTGATGAGAGCGGTTAAGTGATGAGAGTGATGAAGTTTTGAGAGCAATGAAGTGGATGAGAGTGATCAAGTGATGAGAGCGATAAAGTGATGAGAGTGGTCAATCAATTTTATGATGAGGGTGGGGGTAAAAAATTTTCCAATGAGGTTGGAGGTAGAAGGAGGTGGGAAGACAGGGGTGTATGACGCGGACAGGTGGTGGAAGCATTTAAATAATTTATTTGAAAAAACCCACTTATTTCAGGTTAACTTTGACACGTCTGATCTGAAATAAGTGGGTTTTTTTGATTTTTAATGGCGGGTTTGAAATGGCGGATTTGGGTTGAAACCCGCCATTACAAAATGGCGGGTTTGGTTAACTTTGATACCCCCTATTGTATTTGAAAAAATAAAATGTTGATTTTTTTTAAATTTATCAATTTATTTTTTGGAATATATCAATTTATTTCAATTCCTCATGGAATATGTATATTTGGAATTTTTTTTCATTTTTGGAACAATGGGATTTTCAACTGGAAATATTATGTTCTTTTCAAAGATAATAATTTTTTACATTCTAAATTATAATTGATTTACCTTTTGAATTTATTTCTCACATCTGAAAGTGGATTCAGAATCCTCTCCAAAAATGATGAAATTTAGCATTTTTTCTGTTTACTGTGTTTTGTACAATTTTCTTTACATACCACTGGAAATATCCCATTTTTCAAAAAGAAATTAAATTTTAATAAATTTTCTCCTATTTAATGAGTTTTTGTTATGTATGATCTCAGATTTGAATTCCTTGCGGAAAAATGATCTTCATTGTATTATTTCAGGTAAAATTAACTCAATTAATTTCCATATTTGGATTCTGAAAGAAATTCTGCACCAGAGAAACCCCCAGGGAGTCTAGAGGCCTTATTTTAGCCCCCCAAGGCCTGGATTAATGTTTTCAGGCCTCCTTCAGCACAACAAATCCTCAAAAGGTGTGTTTTCCCATCCCAGGAAGTCCTTTGAACGTTAGGAGGCATGCACCAGTACTTCAAAGTAATTTTTTCCCACCCCAAGCAGCCATTTCAACCTTGAAAGAAATATTTTCACACACCAGGTAGTCATTTAAAACTTAAAAGGCATGCACATGTCCTTAAAAGGCTTAATTTCCAGACCCAGGAAGTACTTTAAATATGAATTTTTGCCTGCCCTCCTGGGGTGGAATAACTAAATAAAAGGTGTTGATTTATTAAAAAAAATTCTTTATTCAAGCCTTTTCCTTATTTTGAAAAAAAGCATGGTTTCAACAATAAAAATTCTAAAATCATTCCTTCTTCAAACAAAAGCATGTATTTAGCAATTTTGAAGGAATGGATTTATCCTGAGCATTTTTTCCACTTTGAACCATCTTGGCTTTCTATTTCCTGTGCATGGCTTTGAGGCTTGTATTTTTGATGAAAATATCATCAATCTGTTTTTCAACACAAATATTCTGTGCTAAAAATTATCATCAATGGTCTCTATGGGTGAGATAATTACATTTGGCATAAGTGATTTTATGGTAACAATAACTTAAATTTAAGCATAATCTACTTCATCACCAATCTTGGTGGGATTTGATGAGGTATTTAAAATTCCAGGAGTCATGTTTATAGATTTTGTTTCAAAAGGGCTTTAAACTATTTCTAATAGGGCTTATCCAAGTTAGCAAAACAACCATTTTTTGACCAAACCTGCCATTTTAATGGCGGGTTTATGAAATACACATACCCCCTAACTGGTGTATTTCAAAATAGCCGGTTTCAAACATTAAACCAGCCATTATAATCCATCCACCATCTATCACATGCATCAAAAAATCCACACCTCTACCTCAGAAAATCCATACCAATCCCATTTCCATTGCATCACACACATCTCATCTCCATTGCTTCACATCATACACATCCCATTCCATGCAAAACACCCATCCAAAGCTCCACCTAAGCAAAGCCATACTGGTCCCATCTCCATTGCATCACACAAATCTCATCTCCATCAATTTGCATCTCCATTGCTTCACACAAATCCCATCATCATCTTTCTCAACATGTCCAATCAAACTTCCTGGCAGCAAGTTGAAAACACAAAAAAGCTGACTGAACTTTTTTTATTATTTGACTCTGGTTCAGACTCTGATTCAGACTCCAATTTGAAATCAGCTTGGTTAGCTTTGAATTCTCTATTGGAAAATCAATACATAGTTCCACAAAGACACACTCTCCACAACCCAATGTATGAAAGGCAAAAGCTTCATCTACTCCTCAACTTAAGCTTCCAGCAACTGTTCCAAAATTTATTGCCTTCATTCATGAAACTTCTGGAGATGATTGAAGACCACCACATCTTCCTTTACCATTCTCAAAATCCTCAAAGAAATCCAGCCATTCAACTGGCTTTTTCTCTTTGTAGATTGGGATCAAATGGAAATGGAGCAGCAATTCATCAATTAGAAAATCTGTTCTCAGTTGGTTATGGAAACATTGACTTATACACCAAAAGAGTCATGATTGTTATCCCATCTATTCATTGCTCAGTCCATTGTTGGCCAACCAAAGAAGAATGCAAGGAGATATCTCAATCAATGGAGACAAAAGGCTTTACTGGTTGAATTTTTTTGTTGATGGAACCACTATCCCCTTGAGTCAAAAACCCAAGTTAGATGTCAACAACTATTTTGATTAGGAAAAAAGGCAATTGATTCATTTATTTTACAAAGCCTTTGATAAAACATTTGATAACACACTGACCAAATATGTTTTATTGGTTTGTATAGATACTCTGTGTCACTTCAACTTTTCTGTCATAACAACAAGAAGTTCATATCTCTCCATGCTGACCTTCCAGGTTCTTGTCACAATTCATATGTTTACAATTGGATGCGGATTGCCCAACAACCAGATTACTACTTTGAGCAAGATTAATACCTTTTGGCCAATTCAGCTTATGCTAGTTGGAAATATGTGGTTCCAGCATACAAAAATGTTTCAACCAATGATCAAGCCAAAACCAATTTCAACTATTATCTTTCCCAATCACAAGTTCAGATTTAGCATGCCATAGGAATCCTGAAAGGAAGATGGGCCAGCTTATGGGAGATGCAAAACCGGCTACAAAATTCCAAGGACATGAAGATCCTCATCAACTGGATTATCACTTGCTCACTTTGATGAGTAGGATTTGGTTTTTAAATAGGTAACAAATAACATTGCAGAATTTTTTTGGTTTTTGTTGTTTAACCAAGAATCCTACGCTGACTCTGTTTTTTTGTTTTTGTTTTGGTGGACTTAGACAAAAACCAAATTCCAAAACACCTCACCACACCAAACCACCAGTCCAATTCCTCCTCCTCACCCACCACCTCCACCTCATCACCTCCACCTCACCCACAACCACCACCTCACCATCACCTCAACCTCACCATCACCTCAACCTCACCATAATCTCCCCTCCTCCTTTGGTTGGCACCCCAGGTAAGCTCCCGCCCCTCCTCCTCATCCACCTTTTCCCTTCCTCTCACTTGATCTTGCTGAATTATCCACCTCACCCACCACCCATTACTTCCTCCTCCTCACCCTCCACCTCCACCTCACCAATCAACTCCCCTCCTCCTTTGGTTGGCACCCCAGGTAAGCTCCCCCCCTCCTTTCCCCTTCTTCTCACCCATTGCTACTGAATTGGCCCCTCCCTCATCTTGGTCTCCCCCGCTTGCCTGCTTGATGCACCCCCCTCTTGCTTGCTTGTTGCCCCCCCCTCATGCTTGCTCCCTGGCCCACCCCCCTCTTGCTTGGTTGCTGCAAGCCTCCCCCTCTTTCTTGGTTTCTGCAAGCCTCCCCCTCTTGATTGGTTGCTGCCACCCCCCTCTTGCTTTCTCCCTGGCCTGCCCCTCCTCTCACTCAGTTGCCGCTGGCCGCCCTCTCTTGCTTGGCTGTTGCCAGCCTCCCCCTCTTGCTTGGTTGCTGCCTGCCCCCCCCTCTTGGTTGGTTGCGGCCGGCCTCCCCCTGTTGCTTGCTCCCTGGACCGCCTCCCCCTCTTGCTTGGTTGCTGCTGCCCCCCCCTCTTGCCCACTCCCTGGCCTGCTGTGGTGTTGTATTTATCACCTTGGATCGGGAGCTGCGTTGCGGGCTGCACACTCAGCAGTTGGGTAGGTTGGGCTCAGCATTTGGGGTGCGTGCGGTCTCAGCAGTGCCTGCTGCGGGCTCAGCAGCAGGGATTGCGGGGCTTGGCACCAGGTGCGGGTCAGGCCTACTCTGGGGTGCGCTGGGCCCGGACCCGCCTAGGGAACGCGGACCAAGTGATGGAGCCAGCCCAACCAAGCTTGCGGGTGGCTGGTCTGGAAGGCAAGGGTGGGGTGGTCAGGGGTTATACGCGCTGGGGAGGTTTGAGCAGGCATAAGCGCGGGCCGACTCATGGATTGCGGGATCCAAGGTTCGCGCGGGCATAAGCACGGGCTGACTCACGGATTGCGGGATCTGCGGAAGCGCGCGGACGGATAAAACCCGGGGGCTCCGAGTAGGGCGCAGCGGAGGGCTGCGCCATGAGAAGGACAAACTGGACGTACGTGATACCAAAAGGGAGGGTTTTGGACGGGATGGGTGGTATGGGGTAGGGTTGGGGTGGAGCTAGGGTTCTGTACTTGGGGTCATATTTCATCTATCTTGTTGCTTGTGGTTGTACCTAGGTTAGGGTTGAGAGGGAGGACTCAAAAATACCTCACTCTCAACTCCAGGTTGGATATATCATATCATCACCCTCTCTATTTCTGAAAAATCATTGCATCCAATCCCCTTGCAGATGCTGTGGTGTTGTATTCATAACCTTGGATCGGGAGCTGCGTTGCGGGCTGCGCGCTCAGCAGTAGGGTAGGTTGGGCTCAGCATTTGGGGTGCATGCGGTCTCAGCAGTGCCTGCTGCGGGCTCAGCAGCAGTGGATGAGGGCTCAGCGGCAGGGATTGCGGGGCTTGGCACCAGGTGCGGTTTGCACCTACTCTGGGGGGCGCTGGGCCGCAACCCGCCCAGGGAACGCGGGCCAAGTGATGGAGCCGGCCCAACCAAGCTTGCAGGTGGCTAGTCCAGAACGCAAGGGCAGGGCAGTCAGGGGTTATACACACTGGGGAGGTTCGCGCGGGCATAAGGGCGGGCCAACTGACGGATTGCGGGATTGGCGGATGCGCGTGGACAGATAAAACCCGGGGGGCTCCAAGTAGGGCGTGGTTGAGGGCTGCGCCATGAGAAGGACAAACCGGACGTACCTGATATCAAAGGGGAGGGTTTTGGACAGGGTGGGTGGTACAGGGTAGGGTTAGGGTGGAGCTAGGGTTCTGTACTTGGGGTCATATTTCATCTATCTTGTTGCTTGTGGTTGTACCTAGGTTAGGGTTGAGAGGGAGGACTCAAAACTACCTCACTCTCAACTCTGGGTTGGGTCATATCATATATCATGTGTATCATCATCACCCTCTCTATTTTTCAGAAAACTAATTGCATCCAATCCCCTTACAGACGCTTAGACCAATAACTTCCGGAACCTGAGGACAACTTTGAGGGGTACCACCTCTCTTGTTTCCAGATCTGGGGGTCTGGCTGGGAAAAATCTTTTGTATAGGTCTCTCAAAGCTAGCGGGTGCAATATTGCCAACAACTACTCCAGGATCAAATGTCCCACCTTTGTTCCCTCTCCGGTCAGGAGCTGGCGGGCCAAAACCTCCATCACTGCCAACTACTTGGTCCGGC
Organism: Puccinia polysora; assembly: GCA_025617555.3. Classification (NCBI taxonomy): domain Eukaryota; kingdom Fungi; phylum Basidiomycota; class Pucciniomycetes; order Pucciniales; family Pucciniaceae; genus Puccinia; species Puccinia polysora. The sequence goes on from CM062631.1 coordinate 529,828, forward strand.
GGTTTTTCTCCTCCTCAGTTGGAGCATTCGGAGGCAGCTGAGGTTCTGCAACGGGTATGGCTTAGGCCGCAGAACTTCCCTCATCTCCGGTTTGACACTGCGGATATTGGGCGCTTTCTGGCAAGGTTCAAGGATATTGCGGACTCTAAACATGCGACGGGCAAGGATAAGGTCCGTACGGTTGTTCTCTTTATCACGGACAAGAATAAACTCTGGGATGTGGAGGATATGTCTGACTACAAGTCTCAAGACTGGGAAAGGCTCTGGAACAAGATGATGGTGTGGTGGGGGAAACGTGAGCCCGGCTTCCGGGAGATGGACTTTGAGCGGGCAGCGGCGGAGGCAATTTTGAAAGGTGGGGTGCGGACACAGAGTGATTTGTCCAAATACAAATCTACATTTGACCGCATTTACAGCTACATAGAGAAGAACCAGGTGGTAGCGGGTCAAACAGGGGCAATGAAGCAGGCGTTTCTAGGCGGGCTTGCGCTGCAACTTTGTGCCCGGGTACAGCAGTATCTCTTCAAACACGGGTTGGTATTGCAGTCAGTGGATTGGAGTGTCACGCTTCTTCCAAACCTAAGTGTGATCAACCAGGTGGTAGAGAGCAAGATTGATTTGGAAGAACTGATTGAGGTTATGGCCAGGTTGTTCCCAACAGTTTCAAGGCAACCAACGGCCTCTTCCACTCTGGCTCCAAGGCAGGTACCACCTGCCGGGTCATCACCAACGGAGGGGCTGGCAGCCCCTTTGCAGTCAATGAAAGTACCAGTGAACAAGGTAACAGATATGTTATGGGACCTACAGATACTTCTGAATTGGATAACGGCCCCACCAACAACTTCGCCTCCTCCTCCTTGGCGCAGAGTGCCACCTCACATGGGGGGGGGCTTCCAGCCCAGTAGCGGACTGTTGAGCCGGTTTTCCGTTTGCATGTACACCTATTGCGGCAATAAAGGTCACTGGAAGTCTGGTTGCGCCAAACTGACCAAAGACATGGATGAGGGGTTGGTCCGCACGTCTGGAGCTACACATTCCCAATGCGCAAACCAGTGGATCTTGGGGCCGGTCAGCCACCCCTGGTGGAGCAGGTTAGGGAAAGAGCCCGGCCTGCAGGGGCCGCTCAGGTGTCACTTGGGATTGTCACCAGGCCCAATACGTGGCAAGCTCCGTGTGTGGAGGCGGAGGTTAGGGCATTGGCGGAAAACAAGGGGATTGTGTTGGAGAAGATGGACGTGGATTTCAGAGAGTGGCCATCAACCCAGGCCCCAAAAACTGGTATGCAAGGGGCAGTAGGCAACACGCCCTTGACCAGTTCCGGAGGAAGAAGGAAGGCCACAGAAATTGTGCAATGGGTGACGGGGAGCAAGGCACCAATACCCCTCATGCTACGGGAGCTGGCCGCCTTCTCCCTGGTGGTTGTTGAGGAAATGGTCCAGGAGCTGAGGGAGCATGGGGGCGGCAGGGTTCCGGCAATGGTGCAGCGCATGAAAATGGTGGGGGAGGAAGGGGAACGCAAGTTGTGCTGATCCAAAGCCGTGTTGGTGCCGCTTGCCTATGTCCTAATGAAGATTGCTGGCAGGAAGGTGTGGGCAATGGTGGACAGTGGGTCAATGGTCAATCTGCTCCCGTCAAATTGGTGAATGAGTTGGGGCTGGTTTGAAGGAAGTGCACTATGAAATTATGGGCGCTCAATCAAGGGGAATGTTGGGTGGATGGGGTGGTGGAGGTTGCAAAGGTCCAGAAGTTGCTGTTGTTTCTCTTGGTTGAGTGCGGCAATGTAATTTTGGGTCAACCTTTTATGTTTGGGTTCCGGGCCCGGATGGTGTTTAACATGGAGGAATGAACGGAGGCGCTGACAGTGGAAGAAGCGTCCAGGCCAAGGTTTGAGACAATGATCTGTGACCACGGGAAGGGGAAATGGGTGCAGCCAGCAGCATCTGGCAAAGAGGCAGGATCCAAGGGGGGGGACAACCATGAGGGTTGCCCTGTGGAGTATTTTGCCTAGTCAACCACGGGTACCACGCAGGACAGGCTCCAGTTTCATGCAGGCGGTTGACTAGGAAGGAGAAGGAGGGGGAAGGAAGCGCGCAGAGGGCGCAGGCAGCAGAAGTAGATCCTCTTCCTCAGTATGCGTCATCAAAAGGTACTGTGTTTCAAAAACCCCACCATAGTGCCACGCTTGTGAGCAAAGGCAAGAGCCGCGGGTTGATTATTGCCAGGAATCTTAAGGAAAACGGTGGATGCGTAAGAATGGTTAGGTGCAACGGGGGATGGTACAAGCCCGTGGCACAAAAGGTTTGGTCCCGGAAAACGCCAATGCCGCAGGGACTGAAGGGGCCTCTGAGGCCAATCTCCTGGTCTTGGGACCCCTGGGTAAGTCCTTTGAAGAAGTCCAGGTGGGTAACAAGGCCAGCGCAGATCGCGGATGAGCGGATTGAGGCACTTAATTTTGGGCCAACGGAGTAGTTGAGTGCGGAGGAGAAGGATTTGCTGGCATTGGTGTTGGTGCTCTGCAAAAAAGCCCTTGCCTTTGGGCCTGAAAAGCGCGGATTGCTGAGGAATGAGGTTGGCAATCCCTATGTGATCCCCACGGTGCTGCACAAGCCCTGGCAGATCAAGCCAATTCCAATCCCTTGGACCATGCGGGAACCCTTTTTGGAACTGGTCCAGGAGCGCGTGAGGACAGGGTTGTACAAGCAGTCCACATTGAGCTACTCTAGCCCAATCTTTGCAGTTGTTAAACAGGACAGAAATTTGCTTAGGATTGTTCATGACCTACAGCAGCTTAACTCATTCACCATACGGGACGCGGGATTGCCTCCGCATGTGGACAACTTCCTGGAATCAATGTCAGGGCGCGCGTGTTACGGATTGGTCAATGTAATGGGGGGGTATGATCAGCGCAATCTCCATCCCAACTTGCGTCCTTTGGCCGTGTTTGAGACAGGATTGGGGAGGATGCAGCTAACGCGGTTGCCGCAGGGAGCGACAAACTTGGTGGAGGTTTATCAGGCCCAGGTGACGTGGATTCTGCGGGATAACATTCAAGACGGGGTTCTGATTTTCATCAACGACATGGGAATCAAGGGACCAAAGATGGATTACGGGAGTGCGGTGTTAGAGGAAGCTCCAAAGATCCGCCGCTTTTCCTGGGAGTATGCGCAGATATTGGAGCGGGTCTTGTTCCAAATTGAGGACGCAGGGCTTACAGGGTTGGGGAGTAAGTTGGCAGTTTGTGTTCTGGCGCTGGAAGTGCTAGGACATGTGGTGGCTTTTGACGGCAGGAGAATTGCAGCAAATAAACGGAACAAAGTCCTTGAATGGCCAACCCCATGGACGCCTTTGCATATCCTCAAATTCCTGGGACTGTGCAGTTACGTCCGCATGTTCATTGAGCGGTTTGCAGAAGTTGCAAGTCTGCTGCGGGCGCTAACATGGAAGGGGGCAGAGTGGGAATGGACAGCAAGGTGTGACGCTGCCTTTGCAAAGCTCAAGGAGACTGTGGGCTGCAACATTGTCCTCCAGGACCTTGACTACAACAGGGGAGGGATCTGCCTGGCCCTCAACTCTAGTGATTTTGGAGCGGGCAGCTTCCTGACGCAGGAAGAGGATGGTAAGGACAGGCCGGTCCTCCACAAGTCCGTGACGTTTACTGTGATGGAGAGTTGGTATTTGCAGCCAAAGCTGGAATTATGCGGAGGCTTCAGCACCTGCTTTAGGGGGTACACTTTGAGCTGTTGGTTGATGCAGAGGCACTGGCGTGGATGATCAATTCTCCAACGCTTCTGAACGCTCCTATGAATAGGTGGGTGGCGTTTCTTCAGCTCTTCACTTTTGGCGTGGTTCATGTTCCGGGGAGGGCGTTCACAATGCCTGACGCGCTGCTGCGGTATCCGCGGGAGGACCCGTTTGAGGGGGCAGAACCCCTGGACGTGGAGTCTCCGGTTATCCGCGTAGTTCATCCTTCCGCTGCAGCAGTCCAGGCGTTAAGCAACCTTGTGCTCCTTTTTGCAGGATCTTTGGTTTCCCAAGGGTATTTCAGGGGCGGTAATTCAATGGGAAAAGCAGCGGACAACCAACTTCTACTTGCAGGAAGTGCAGCTGTGGCGGCGGATTTCCCCAGTGCCTTTGGTGGTTGTGACATCAAGGAAGGACCAGGAGATGATTCTGAGGTGTCTTCACGACAACCTTGGCCACCAGGGCAGGATTGAAACGCGGAGGTGGGTGAAAGCACGGTTCTGGTGGCGGGGTGTGGTGCGCGCGGTGCGTGAATGGGTGAAGTCTTGCAAAGCGTGTCAACAGCAGAGCTCTAGGCTGCCCAGGGAGGTGGGTCACCCTACGGGGGAGGACGGGCTGTTCGGGAGGGTCTCCCTTGATGTGGTCCACATAAAGGTGGGAAGGTTTGCGTACCTGCTGGTTGCCCGGGACAATATATTGGGTTGGGTCGAGGCTTGTCCTCTGGTGAAGTTGTTGGGGGAGAAGGTTCCTCAGTTTCTAGAGGAAGATTGGTTTGCCTGGTATGGTTTGCTTTGCTTGGTCACCGTTGATGGAGGTGCGGAGTTCTTGGGTTGTTTGATGATGCTGGTCCAGAATTGCGGAGCTAGGCTCGGACGGGTCACAGAGTACTATCCGGAGGGCACCAGGATGATTGAAAGCGGTAATCAGCCTATCAAGGACGCCCTGGTAAAGATGTGCGGTGCGGATGGCAAGCAGTGGCAGGAGGCCCTTCCTGTCAGCTTGCTACTATTTACAGAGCAACCTGTCAATAGCAACACAAAACTATGAAAAATAAGAATATCTCAATTAACAAAATAAGGAGTGAGAAATCCATAAATATTATTACAGAAATCAATTCCTCACCCAAAATTAGGTAGGGTCACTCACTGACCCCACCCTTGAATTCCAAGTCCTTACATTTTTAAAATAATTAAAAAGATAAGTACTAAAAATTACAACACCAGTATGGCACTTTTTGGCCATTCTAATATTTCACACGTGTTGTCACGTATAGGGTTTAAAACTAAAATTCACTCAGAATTGAGGTGTTGTGTATATTTTAGGAGTTACACGCGGAAATGTGTTATGTCACAATTCCCGCGTGCAGCCCCGCATCATTACATATCCCTACGTACTTGTAGTAACAGATTCCCACGTACTAAACACCCGCGCGCAGCTGATTCTGCCACGCACGCAGAAGATCCTACCCTGCGCGCATCTGTATCAACTGATCCCCGCGTCTGGATCTGTTGTGACTAATCTGACAACCAGGTACCGCTCAGAAGAGCTACAACCTAGTTAGAGTTGCCTAGTTTATGTAACAAGCTGACATATGCATTTCTAATGATCTAAAAAGATCAAAACTTGAATAAAATTAATGAAAATTTAGTTTAAAACATTTTTAATAATAAATCAAAGATCAAGGATTACCACATAAATCACTGACCCTGATCTTTGAAGACCATGAAACACTACAAGGAGTGTTCATAAAAATTATTAAAAATTATCTACATAATCAGCAGATTATTTAGAATCAGTAAAAATGCACATCTTCCCGCTTTGACTCAATATCAATAGTACAAATGAAGGATAAGTACAGAATGATCAAATTTACGCCATAACAGATTAACAGATCCTGTGGCTAAAATAGTACAAAAATCCAGCAGATCTAAGGACAGCTGATTGACAGCACCAAGTGAACGTGTCAATGTTTCCCTGACTGGCTTTCTAGCCTCAGCCCATGAGCAGAACCCTCTCTACATGCCCTGAGAAGCTCAAAATCACCCCAAAAAAAGGTATTTGTACAGACACCTTTGGATCCATTACTCCCCATTATCAACTTACCAGGAATTATTTTATTATCAATCAGACACTGTGTAATTGTTGATCAAGTGCTTATATGAAGATAAGCAAGTGATTTATGACTTAGTCTGTAGTAGTATTATTTATCCTTATTAACCAATCAACCCTTGAAGTTCAGTCAAGCAATCTACCCCATCTGCTCTGAAACCCTTCCAATTGTTCCAGAATTCTCGTGGTAAAGTGCTCAGAGTGAGTGTTGCCCTTCCTGTCTTGGCCATTTGTGCTGTTAAGCCTGGCCATTAGTGGAATAAGTCCTTTCTAAGGCACCCATCTTTATTCCAAGGTTCCTAAACTGCCTAAGGAGGCCCCTTGAAGAGAGGTTGCTAGTCTGTAAAGATCCCCAGTAGTATAATACTGTGGCCCCTCTTTTATATTATATTGAAAACAATTTATTACCAAACCAATTAAACCTTGCAACTGCTCTTATTATATCATTTATTTGAGCTCCTAAGTGTTTATTATTGTAATAATGATAATAATTATTATTCCAGCATTTTTATCACTCTCTGTAGCTAAAGGACTGCAAGATTCCTGGTATCAGAGAGCTGAAAACTGGGGGTCTGGCCGGGAAATATCCTTAAATAATTAATTTTTAATTATTTATTCCTTGGACCAGTCTATTTATCTTTTAAAAATAAGTTAACATACTTATAACATATATTTTTGATCATTTGTTTCTCTAGTGGATCTTAAGACCAATGGAGAATTGATCAATTATTATTTGAACCTTTTCAAAAAGAAAAAAGAAGAAAAACTCCGTAACTTTGTCCCTTTTATTATAACTCCTGAGCAACAACAGGAGAAATTGCTTTGTTATAAACAGCAGGTTATAAAGGCCAAAGAACTTGAGCTTGAAAGAATTATCAATTTCAATTCTTTATTAAGGCAACATAAGGAGTGGAAGATTTATCAAAGGAAGCTTCATATTCATAAACTAAATAACCCTGAAGATAAAGAAAAATCCAAAATTAATAAAAATGATTATTTTTCTAAAAATATCATTTTAACACGTAAAAGTACAAAAAAATATTAAACTTATATTTTTTGTTTTTATCCATCTCAGTGGATTTTGTTTTTGGTAATCTCATTGACCAGGAGATCCTAGAGGAAGTCCAAGACAGTGTACCCTTGGACTTACCCTTGGATTTATCCCAGGATCTGATTGGAACTCACTCAGACCCCATTGAAATACCCCCCAAGGACAGTTGTGATCCCAACCAAGTGTTGGTACCCTTGAATTTAACTTTAATAAGTTAAAAATATATATAAAAAAATTATTAAAAATATAAAACACACAAAAAATATCATTTTTATATTTTTAAAGTCTTTTTCAAAAGTTTCAACAAAGACTTACTCATTTTTTTTGGTGCTATGTATCAAAATAGGGGCAACACCCGCGCAACAGGTAGAGCCCCGTTGTATGGATCTCTGCCTGGAGGAACCTGTGCGTGCAAGGACTCCAGTTGCAAGCGCAATGAGGTGACTTGAACCTGTGACCATAGCATCATGCGGGATGACAACGGCAACAACCACGGCCGCCAACTCAACCAACAGACCATTGGAGAACCACCCGTTGCCAACCACCTTATCCAAGGAGGGTACAGGTCCTCCTACGCCACCCCAGCTGGACTCAACCAAGGAGGAAAGAGTCAAGGTATTAGTGAAAGAACACGTGAGCTATTGGGAACAATTCAAATTGGCTCAGACCCAGGAGGATCAACCAGGTATGAGAAAAGCTATTTCTCTGGCAAATAAATCTCAGATTTCTCTGCAAAGGTTGATCCCAAAGAAAGAAGTGGAAGGCTACGTGCAGAACTGGAATCCTTGGGATCAGTTAGCTTCCTTAAAAGGAAAGGACCCCAAAAAGAAGAGGTCCTCAGCCCATCAGAAGTTAAGGAACCCAAAGGATTGGGACAGTATAATATCCCTAGCACAGAAGTGGAAAAAGGTGTACCACAATTAGATGTAGAAGCTCTTAATAGCTTTTCTGTAAATTTTTCTCACAATTTTACTATTATTAGCTAATTCTTTGACAAAGTTTATCAACAATTGGACAAATTGAGTTCAAGTATTTTCAGAGTGATTGACACCCAGTCTCAGATTATGAGAATTGATGAGTTGGAAATACAACAAATCAAGGATAGTATAAAAAATAGTAAGTTGGACCTGATGAAACATATTGATGATAACCAATCAATTCTTCAGGAAGATATTCTTGCAACCATAGACCAGCTCAAGGAAGAAGTTAAGAAAACTAGTCCTACTCCTTCAGCTCATCTGATTAACAAAATTGACTTATTAAGCAATAAACTTGATTTGGAGTTAGGTATGATTAAAAATGGTCTCAGAGATCTTAAGGTCAATTTTACTAACTCTCTGGTCATTGAACTAGAAGAGAATAGACCTGCCAGGTTCACCAGTACTCCTAGTGTTCCTCCCAGAACCAGGATAACTAGGAATGAGTATTTCAGACCCAGTCCTACTCCTGAAATGGAGCAGGCTTTGAAGTTACTTCCTCCCATTACTGAATGGCCTAAATTTTCTGGAGAAGGAGAATACAACCATGTCAGTTTCATTAAATTTATTGACTATACTCTTTCTTCTTATGAGCTCCCTGATGAAATAGCTGTGGTAAGATTTCCCAGACTATTTGAAGGAGTAGCTCTTGATTGGTTTATCAATAAAAGAGAAAAAGTTGGATCTTTATCCTGGAGTTCTTGGAAAGAACTGATCAAAGTACAATTTGGTACTAGGATTTGGAAAAGAAAGATTATGAAAACTTTTTGAGACCTCCCAGTTTGATCCATCCAAGGACAAACCTCATAAGTGGTGCTTAGGCCAGAAAAAGAGGTTAGACTGTTTCTATCCGGATGCTGATAAAGAAAAAGTCAATGAAAGACTCCTCAACTTATTTCCCGGACAAATCAACAACAGTGTAAGGTGCAGGATGCCTATGGATTCAGATCTTTCCACCTTAATAGGTGTATTGGAAGAGACTATTGATATGAATGGTCTTGATAAAAGAATCAATAGACTCCCCAGGGAACAAAATACTAGGAACAGGGAAGAATATACTGCCAAAACTGAAGAATCCCTTGCTACTAATCCATCTAGCTTGGAAGTCAAGAAGACTCCAGAATCGAAGGAAAAAGTATGTTGGAACTGTAACCAAACAGGACACGTAAAACCTGATTGTCCTCTACCTAGGAAAAGGATTAATATTATTGAAGGAGAAGGGTATGACAATCCTGACCCTCACCTTGATGATACTGATGGATCACTCTCTGATTGTGACTTAATGATCACTAACCCCATCAATGTTATTGAAGGAAGTATTGAGTTTTCTCTGGACATAAATTCTGTCAATGAGCATTCTAACTTACCTCAAAAATGGAATCCCAACATGAAGATTCACCACATCTCTGAGGCTAAGGCATTGACTCTAAAACTTTATTCTGGTAAAAGTTACACTTCAGGAAAAACATGCTATGCTACTGGTTTAATCCAAGGTTCCCCTGTTAAGTTACTTCTAGACAGTAGAGCCTTTTGCTCTTGTGTTGGTTCAACTTATCTGGAGAAACAAGACCCAAACTGGAAACTGAACTTACTACCAGTACCTCATGCTAAGTTCAGCAGTTTTAATTCTGCTCTCAATGATGTTGGAGTATGGTCTTCTGATATCATACTCCATCACTCTAAAGGATCCCTCAAACTGAACATTGAATTTGTAGTTCTCCAAAACAGAGTATGTGATTATTTTATCCTTGGAAATGATTCTCTTTTCTCATATGGTATAGATGTATTCCTAAGCAAGGGTAGATACTTCACCATAGGTGGAGACTGGAATAAGAAGTTCCAAATATGCCATGTCAATGCTCAAACTTCTGATTCAACTTATGAAAAAAACTTAGAGAGTTTCAATCAGGAATACTTCACTGAAGCTGCTTTGAATTCCCTTCTCAATGAAGAACAAAAACAGGATATCCTATAAGTATGTTTTGAAAACCACAATGCTTTCTGTACCAAGGATCACCCCATTGGTAACATCAAAGGACATGATATGATCCTAATTCTGACCATTAAGCCTCCTTACCCACCTAACCTCAGGAGACCTGCTTACCCTTCTAGTCCAAAATCTAGAGCTGCTCTGGAAACCCATATTCAAGAGTTGGTTGACTTACAATTCTTAAGGAAAGTAGGACACAATGAACAAGTGGATATCACTACCCCAGTAATTATAGCTTGGCACAATGATAAGTCAAGAATGGTTGGAGATTTCAGAATGCTGAACAACTACACCCAAGCTGATTATTATCCAATTCCAAGGATTGACCATGCTCTGCATAACCTGTCCAAAGCTAATTATATCACTACCATGGACATGCTGAAAGGTTTTCACCAAATACCTATCAGCCCTGATAGCTGGAAATTCATGAGAATTATCTGTCATTTGGGAATTTATGAGTATCTTAGGATGCCTTTTGGTATGAAAAATGCTCCTTCTCATTTTCAAAGGATGATGGATATTGTACTAGGATTATTCATCAGACAGGGATGGATGATGGTATACATTGATGATGTTATCATTTACTCTGATCATTGGGATACTCACATGGAGAAATTAAGGCTAGTCCTCCAAACCATCTCTGCCATGGGATTAAAATTATCAATGAAAAAGTGTAACTTTGGCTACGGGGAACTCAAGGCCTTAGGACAAATTGTCTCTGGACTAACCTTAGCTGCTGACCAAAACAAGATAGCAGCAGTGAATAGGCCAATGCCTCAGAACAAAACTGAAATCCTATCCTTTATCAGCTTCTGCAGCTACTATAGGAATTACTTACCAAAGTTTGCTCTTCTAACCAAATGTCTGTATGAGATCTGCAACAACACCACCATGTTTGAAATGACTCATGACAGAGTCAAGAACTATGAGGAACTCAAAATGGCAATGACTTAAGATCCAGTACTGATCCAGCCAGATTATTCTAAACCTTTCAAACTCTACATAGATGCCATCATGGAAGGGCTAGGAGCTGCTTTACACCAAGGAAACATAAAGGATGAAAAAACAGTGGAAAAACCTATACTCTTCATATCCAGACAAATTAAAGACACTGAGAAAAGGTACGGTGCAAGTCAAATGGAATGTCTTGCCTTAGTATGGGCTCTAGAGAAACTCCATTATTACCTGGAAGGCACCAATTTCACTGTGATTACTGACTGAAATGATTTCAGGACATTGATTAACATGAAGATCCATAGTAAGCACATGTTAAGATGGCAGATAGCCATACAGCAGTACAGAGGTCAGATGACCATAGTTCATCAAGCTGGGACTAAACACCAGAATGCTGATAGTTTGAGCAGGAATGCTTTACCCAATGACCCAAGTAACCCTGCTTATGATCCTGAGGATAATGATATCTTCCCTATCCTTAACATTAACAGGTTGAACATTGAAGCTCCTATAATGGGAATCCACATTTGTGAACTGAATGGATCATTGTTCAACTCAATCAAAGAATCTTACAGTTCTGGCATGAAAAATATGATCACTACCATGGAAAGTACTTCTCCACCATCTGAATTGATCAGTAGCCTACCTGAACCTCTTTTGAAACCATAAAAAGCCGGAAGGTTCACCATATGGGATGGTCTAGTATACTATAGGCATCAAAATTCAAGTGTTATAGTCTTAAATAAGGATGACCATATCAAACATGTTCTGGCTGAGTGCCATTATAACTGCTCATCTGGTCATTTATCTGCTGATAGAACCTTAGATAAGGTTAAAAAAACTGTTTGGTGGATTAATTGGAGAGACTCCACTATACGGTATGTTACCAGTTGTAAAACTTGTCAGAAGTCCAACAGGACTACTGGGAAACAGTTTGGTTTACTTCAAAAGATTGCTGAACCCAAGAAAAGATGGGAGATCATCAATATGGAATTTGTAACTGGACTACCACCAGGAGGAGCCTATTCCTACAACTCAGTCTTAGTCATCGTGGATGGGTTCTCCAAGAAAGCAAAGTTCTTACCTAATCACAAGGAAGACACTGCTATGGAAGTTGCCCTATTATTTTGGAACAGACTCATTGCTGATGTTGGAGTACCCAAGATTATTATCAGTGACAGAGATCCTAAATTCACCTCTGAGTTCTGGAGAAATCTTCATGATATGCTTGGAACCACCTTAGCTTTCTCTACAGCTTATCACCCTCAGACGGATGGCTTAGCTGAAAAAATGATTCAGACCCTGGAAGACATGCTCAGGAGATTCTGTGGCTTTGGAATAGAATACAAGAATTCTGACGGTTATTGCCACGATTGGGTTAGCCTTTTACCTGCACTGGAGATGGCCTACACAGTAGCAAGCACTCTACTACTAAGGAAGCACCTTACATACTGGAAAGAGGATGGATTCCTAGATTACCCAAGGATAACCTTAACCACCAGCTAACAAATATTCACCCTACATCACTTGATTTAAAAAAAATGATAGATGTAGCTAACAAACATGCCACTAAGTGTGTCCAGGATGCTGTGGAGTATAACCAGCAAAGGTGGGATAAAACCCATAAGGAACCTGATTTCAAGATTGGTGATCAAGTCTTGATTTCTAACACCAACTTTACCAAATTAGCTGGAAATAGAAATTTTAGACCAGCTTTTGTTGGACCTTTCACCATTAATAAACTTCATGGTAAAAATGCTGTGGAAGTAATCCTCAGTGATGAGCTTTCTAGAAAACATCCAGTCTTCCCAGTAAGTCTCATCAAACACTACCACCCAAGGAATGGAGAACATACTCCTTCACTTGCAATACCTGTTACAGAAGAACCTGAAAAAGAAAAAGGAAAAATTAGCAAGATCCTTAAAGATAAAAAAGATAGGATCAATGGAAAAGACATCAGACTCTACCTAGTTAGATACAAGGGAGAATCAGCTGATAAAGATGAATGGTGGCATGAACATAATATCCCTGACGGACCTATACACCTGAGGAACTACAGAGCCAGAAGGAGGCATTAACCCAAATTTTTTTTTCAGATATAGACATATCTTGCAGTGGGGGAATGTCAGCTTGCTACTATGTACAGAGCAACCTGTCAATAGCCACAAAAAACTATGAAAAATAAGAATATCTCAATTAAAAAAAAAAGGAGTGAGAAATCCATAAATATTATTACAGAAATCAATTCCTCACCCAAAATTATGTAGGGTCACTCACTGACCCCACCCTTGAATTCCAAGTCCTTACGTTTTTAAAATAATTAAAAAGAAAAGTACTAAAAATTACGACACCAGTATTGCACTTTTTGGCCATTCTAATATTTCACACGTGTTGTCACATATAGGTTTTACACCTAAAATTCACTCAGAATTGAGGTGTTGTGTATATTTTAGGAGTTACACGCAGAAATGTGTTATGTCACAATTACTGCGTGCAGCCCCGCATCATTACATATCCCTACGTACTCGTAGTAACAGATTCCCCCGTACTAGAGACCCGCGCGCAGCTGATTCTGCCACGCATGCAGCAGATCCTACCCCGCGCGCATCTGTATCAACTGATCCCCGCGTCTGGATCTGTAATGACTAATCTGACAACCAGGTACCGCTTCAAAGAGCTACAACCTAGTTAGAGTTGCCTAGTATATGTGACAAACTGACATATGCATTACTCATGATCTAAAGAGATCAAAACTTATGTAAAATTAATGAAAATTAAGTTTAAAACATTTTTAATAATAAATCAAAGATCAAGGATTACCATGTAAATCACTGACCCTGATCTTTGAAGACCACAAAACACTACAAGGAGTGTTCATAAAAATTATTAAAAATTCTCTACATGATCATCAGATGATTTATAATCAGTAAAAATCCACATCTGCCCGCTTTGAAGCAATATCAATAGTACAAATGAAGGATAAGTACAGAATGATCAAATTTACGCCATAACAGATTAACAGATCCTGTGGCTAAAATAGTACAGAAATCCAGCAGATCTAAGGACCGCTGATTGAAAGGACCAAGTGGACGTGCCAATCTTGCCCTGACTGGCTTTCTAGCCTCAGCCCATGAGAAGAACCCTCTCTACGTGCCCTGAGAAGCTCAAAATCACCCCAAAAAAAGTATTTATACAGACACCTTTGGATCCATTACTCCCCATTATCAAGTTACCAGGAATTAACTTATTATGAATCAGACACCGTTTCATTGTTGATCAAGTGCTTATATGAAGATAAGCAAGTGATTTATGACTTAGTCTGTAGTAGTATTATTTATCCTTATTAAACAATCAACCCTTGAAGTTCAGTCAAGCAATCTACCCCATCTGCTCTGAAACCCTTCCAATTGTTCCAGGATTCTTGTGGTAAAGTTCTCAGAGTGAGTGTTACCCTTCCTGTCTTGACCATTTGTGCTGTTAAGCCTGGCCATTAGTGGAATAAGTCCTTTCTAAGGCACCCATCTTTATTCCAAGGTTCTTAAACTGCCTAAGGAGGCCCCTTGAAGAGAGGTTGCTAGTCTGTAAAGATCCCCAGTAGTATAATACTGTGGCCCCTCTTTTATATTATATTTAAAACCATTTATTACCAAACCAATTGAAACTTGCAACTTCTCTTATTATATCATTTATTTGAGCTTCTAAGTGTTTATTATTGGAATAATAATAATTATTATTATTCCAGCATTTTTATCACTCCCTGTAGCTAAAGGACTGCAAGGTTCCTGGTATCAGAGAGCTGACACTTCCAGTGGTCCTCTTTGCAGACAGGATCTTGGTCAAACGCTTGATGGGCTACTTGCCTTATGAACTTCTCTACGGACAGCATCTGGTGCTTCCGGTGGACATTGAGCTGGAAACCTTCTTGGGCGTGGACTTGTGGAAGGTGAAGACCTCTGCAGAGCTTGTGGAGGTGCTTTCCAAACAGCTTCTCTGATGGGACAAGACCCTGGCAAAGGCCGCGGAAAGGTTGCGGAAGACTGGGACGGTGTTGGTCCGCTATCGGGATGAGCGTTGTTCCCATCGCCTCTGGGATCCATTGCAGAAGGGGGAGTTGGTCTTGCTGTACAATTGGAGTCTGGAGTCCCAGTGGGGCAAGCTTTTTGCCAACCAATGGAACAGCCCCTTCCACGTGGCATCCAAGTTTGAGGGCGGGAGTTATCAGCTTGAGGAATTGGACGGGGCACTGCTCAAACGGAAGGCCGCGGCTTTGCACATGAAGCGCTTCTTTGCACGCGGCTCCACCTCCTTTGGCAAGACGGCCGGCAATGGCACCAACGCAGGGGACGGTGCCGGTGGTTCAGGATTGATAGACAAAACAGGCTCTTTGGCTGAGGAGGAGCCCGTGTGTGATGCGCCGCTTTGAAGGAGCAAGAGGCTACAAACCTCTGGGGACAGCCATCAAGCTGGGGGGGACGCAAGTAGTGTAAAAGGTTGATTTGGTGAGGGGGTGCTCTAGCCAGTTCACAGCTGGAATAACTAGACACCCCAGAATGTCCATTTTCTTATTTCTTGAATACATCCCTTTGCAAGTTGGTACTGGTTTTGGTTATGATTGGTTTCAGGGACACGGGCGTGGCGCAAGCCGGGTCCGTAAACGCAAGGAAAAGATCCACGGTTGGGTAATGCAGGACAAGGAGCAGAGGCCAGGTGTAAGTAAAAAAAAAATTCTTTTTGGGTTTGGTTACTCTTTTGGGGTTTGGTTCTTTTCTCTGTCTTCTCTTTATCATTTGTCTTCTCCTACAACGTAATGGGTGCAGAGTATGCCCCGGACACGTACCGGACAGGTCTTATTTGGTGAGGGGGTTTCCTAGCCGGTTCACAGCCGGAACAGCTAGACACCCCAGAGTGTTTGTTTCCTTAACTTCTTTTCCTCTCTTGGATGACTGTGTGTGCGCGCTGGTGGAGGGTGGTTGTGTTTGTTGCAGGATGGGTACGGGGAACTGTGGGGCAGTTTGGCTGGGGAGGTCTAGATACCTTCCAGGGAACTTTGTTGGCTCAGGATGCGGGCGCGGATCTCAATCTCACTCTCATTCTCACCAGGACGCAGGCCCGGATCTCAATCCCACTCTCATTCTCACCTATGACGCGCGGACGCGGAAATTTCTTTAAGACTCACTCGGGACACGGGGATGTTTCCACAGGACAACCCGCTGGGAAAGGACGCGCACACAGAAACCTTTTTTTCTCTAAATAAGGGGAAGCGCGGAAAAATGAAGAAAAAATGCAGAAAGAGGGGGGCAATGGGCCTAAGCCATTCTCATCATTTCCTCCATGTCCGCCTGCCACAACACCAGTAAGGCCCGGAAAGACGCCTAAAGCTTGCGCCAGGATTCCAAGGATTGAGCGCCGGGAGTTGCTAGGAAGTTGCGGAGCATTGCAGTCAACCTTTCGGCAAAGATCTCAAATCCGGCTGCCAGGAGTGCCAAGAAAACGGGGATTTCCAGGATCTTGGGGGGGCTAGGGGGAGGCGGGACTGGTGAGGAGGGGGCCTCCGGAGGACAATCTGGTGGGCTTGGTCCAGCAGGGGCCGACAACAAGACAACAATGGGTGATGCGGGCGGTGGAGGGGTGACTTGCAGAGCTGGGGAAGGGGCTGGGGCAGGAGCCGGGGTTGGGGCTGGGGCAGGAGAAGGGGCTGGGGCTGGAGGAGGAGCTGGGGCAGGGACTGGAGTAGGAGCCAGAGGAGGAGCCGCACAAGATCAAAGGATTTCATTGATATGCGGGTCCCTCGCGCCTTGCGTAACCCGGACGCAGTCCCCCCAGAATTGCATAGCCGCCTGGAAAGCCACAAAGTTGGGGAAATCCTCCTTCTGGGGAGGTCCTGCGCGGCAGAACGGTGAAGAGGAGTTATGGATTGAGCTTGAGGGGGGGAAGCAAAGGGGTGATCCGGGCAGAGTCCACAAGTCCTCCAAGATGGTTTCATTGTCCAATACCATGAAAGGGTCGGGACGGGCCCGCTTGCGTGGGCAGGAACAGGAGCCGGATTGAGGGGGAGGCTGGGGCATTCCCTTGCTAAGCAAGCAGCGGCAGTGGCCCCAACGGCAAGCGCTGCAGGCGCGTCAAACAGGAACAATCAAACAGGCGTGCCCGTTCCGGGCGCAGAAATCACAGGGGATCATAGCAATGGCAGAAGTTGGAAGGAGGGGAGGGGCTAGTAGTTGGAGTGGACTAGGAAGCAGGGGGGGTGGTCCTGTAGCTCAGTAGGGTCAAGGTAGTGATGGAAGGACCTCTGGGGACAGAACTCAACTTGGGGGGGGGATGTGGTGTTGTATTTATAACCTCAGATTGGGAGCTGCGTTGCAGGCTGCGCGCTCAGCAGTAAGGTAGGTCGGGCTCAGCATTTGGGGTGCGCGCGGTCTCAGAAGTTCCTGCTGCGGTCTCAGCAGCAGCGGATGAGGGCTCAGCGGCAGGGATTGTGGGGCTCAGCACCAGGTGCAGGTTGGGCCTACTCTGGGGAGCGCCGGGCTGCAACCTGCCCAGGGAACGCAGGCCAAGTGATGGAGCCGGCCCAACCAAGCTTGCGGGTGGCTAGTCTGGAAGGCAAGGGCAGGGAGGTCAGGGGTTATACGCGCTGGGGAGGTTCCTGCGGGAATAAGCGCGGTCTGAATCACAGATTGTGCAATCCACAGACGCGCACAGACGGATAAAACCCGGGGGGCTCCGAGTAGGGCGCAGCGGAGGGCTGCGCCATGAGAAGTACAAACTGGACATATGTGATATCAAAGGGGAGGGTTTTGGACGGGGTGGGTGGTACGGGGTAGGGTTAGGGTGGAGCTAGGGCTCTATACTTGGGGTCATATTTCATCTATCTTGTTGCTTGTGGTTGTAACTAGTTTAGGGTTGAGAGGGAGGACTCAAAAATACCTCACTATCAACTCTGGGTTGGATATATCATATATGGTGTATCATATCATCACCCTATCTATTTCTGAAAACTCATTGCATCCAATCCCCTTACAGACGCTGTGGTGTTGTATTTATAACCTCAGATTGGGAGCTGCGTTGCAGGCTGCGCGCCCAGCAGTACGGTAGGTTGGGCTCAGCATTTGGGGTGCACGCAGTCTCAGCAGTGTCTGCTGCGGGCTCAGCAACAGCGGATGAGGGCTCAGCAGCAGGGATTGGGGGGCTTGGCACCAGGTGCGGGTCTGGCCTACTCTGGGGGGCGCCGGGCCGCAACCCGCCCAGGGAAGGCAGGCCAAGTGATGAAGCCGGCCCAACCCAGCTTGCGGGTGGCTAGTCCGGAAGGCAAGGGCAGGGCGGTCAGGGGTTATACGCGCTGGGGAGGTTTGCACGGGCATAAGCGGGGGCCAACTCACAGATTGGGGGATCCACAGATGGATAAAACCCGGGGGGCTCCAAGTAGGGCGTGGCGGAGGGCTGCGCCATGAGAAGGATGAACCAGACGTACGTGATATCAAAGGGGAGGGTTTTGGACGGGGTGGGTGGTACAGAGTAGGGTTAGGGTGGAGCTAGGGTTCTGTACTTGTGGTCAAATTTCATCTATCTTGTTGCTTGTGGTTGTACCTAGGTTAGGGTTGAGAGGGAGGACTCAAAAATACCTCACTTTCAACTCCGGGTTGGGTCATATCATATATTGTGTGTATCATCATCACCCTCTCTATTTTTCAAAAAACTCATTGCATCCAATCCCCTTACAGACGCTTAGACCAATAACTTCCGGAACCTGAGGACAACTTTGAGGGGTACCACTGCTCTTGTTTCCACAACGCTTAGACCAATAACTTCCAGAACCTGAGGACAACTTGGAGGGTTAACACCTCTCTTGTTTCCACATCTGGGGGTCCGGCCAGGAATAATCTTTTGTCTAGATCTCTCAAAGCTAGCGGGTGCAATGTTGCCAACAAATACTCCAGGATCAAAAATCCCACCTTTTTTCCCTCTCCAGTTGGGAGCTGGCAGGCCAATACCTCCACCACTGCTGACTACTTGGTCTGGCAGTTTTGCTCCTCCTTGGTTGGAGCATTCAGAGGCAGCTGAGGTTCCGCAACAGGTATGGCTCAGGCCGCAGAACTTCCCTCATCTCTTGTTTGACACCGCGGATATTGGGCGCTTTCTGGTGAGGTTCAAGGATATTGCAGACTCCAAACACGCGACAGGCAAGGATAAGGTCCGTACGGTCATTCTCTTTATCATGGAAAAGAATAAACTCTGGGATGTGGAGGATATGTCTGGCTACGAGGCTTGAGACTGGGAAAGGCTCCAGAACAAGATTATGGCAAGGTAGGGGAAGCGTGAGCCCCGCTTCTGGGAGACAGACTTTGAGTGGGTGGCGGCGGAGGCAATTTTGCAAGGTGGGGTGCGGACACAGAGTGATTTGTCCAAATACAAATCTACGTTTGACCGCATCTACAGCTACCTAGAGAAGAACCAGGTGGTAGCGGGTCAAACAGGGGCAATGAAGCGGGCGTTTCTAGGCGGGCTTGCGCCGCAACTTTGTGCGCAGGTCCAGCAATATCTATTTGAACATGGGTTGGTATCATGGTCAGTGGATCAGAGTGTCACGCTTCTTCCAAACCTAAGTGTGATCAACCAGGCGGTAGAGAGTGAGATCACTTTGGAAGAACTGATAAAGGATACGGCCAGGTTGTTCCCCATGGTTTCAAGGCAACCAACGGCCTCTTCCACTCCGGCTCCGACGCAGATACCGCCTGCAGGCTCATCAGCAACGGAGCGGCAGGCAGACCCTTTGCAGTCAATTGAAGTACCAGTGAATCAGGTAACGGATATGTTATTGGACCTACAGATACTTCTGAATTGGATAACGGCCCCGCCAACAACTCTGCCTCCTCCTCCTCCGCGCAGAGTGCCGCCTCACATGGGGAAGGCTTCCAGCCTAGTAGCAGACTGTTGAGCGGGTTTTTGGTTTGCATGTGCACCTACTGTGGCAATAAAGTTCACTGGAAGTCTGGTTGCGCAGAACTGACCAGGGACATGAAAAAGGGGTTGGTCCGCACGTCTGGGGAGACTTACATATTCCCAACGGGCAAGTTGGTGAATCTTGGGGCTGGTCAGCCACCCCCGGTGGAGCAGGTTAGGGCAAGAGCCCGGCCCGCAGGGGCCGCTCGGGTGTCACTTGGGATTGTCACCAGGCCCGATACGTGGCAAGCTCCGCGTGTGGAGGCGGAGGTTAGGGCATTGGCGGCAAACAAGTGGATTGTGTTGGAGAAGATGGACGTGGATGTCAGAAAGCGGCAATTGACCCAGGCCCCAAAAACTGGTACGCAAGGGCCGGTAGGCACCACGCCGTTGACCAGTTCCGGAGGAAGAAGGAAGGCTGCGGAAATTGTGCGACGGGTGATGGGGAGCAAGGCACCAATACCCCTCACGCTACGGGAGCTGGCTGCGGTCTCCCCGGTGGTTGTCAAGGAAATGGTCCAGGAGCTGAGGGAGCACGGGGGCAGCAGGGTTCCGGCAATGGTGCAGCGCGTGAACACAGTAGGGGAGGAAGGGGAACGCAAGTTGTGCCAATCCAAAGCCATGCAAGTGCCGCTTGCCTATGGACCAATGAAGATTGTGGGCAGGAAGGTGTGGGCAATGGGGGACAGTGGGTCAATGGTCAATCTGCTCCCGTCAAAATTGGTGGATGAGTTAGGGCTGTTTTGAAGGAAGAGTTCTATGAGATTACAGGAGCTCAATGGAGGGGAATGTTGGGTGGATGGGGTGGTGGAGGAAGAGGAGGTGGAGGTTGCAAAGGTCCAAAAGTTGTTGTTGTTTCTCTTGGTTGAGTGCGGAAACGTAATTTTGGGTCAACTGTTTATTTTCAGGCTCTGGGCCCGGATGGTGTTTAACACGGAGGAATGGACGGAGGTGCTGACAGTGGAAGATGCGTCCGGGGAAAGCTTTAAGACAAAAATCTGCAACCATGGGAAGGGGAAATGGGTGCGGCCAGCGGCATCCGGGGAAGAGGCAGAATCCAACGGGGGGGACAACTGTGAGGGTTTCCCCGCGGAGGATTTTGCCTAGTCAACCGTGGGTACCGCGCGGGACAGGCTCTGGTTTTTGTGCAGGCGGTTGACTAGGAAGGAGCAGGAGGGGGCTGGCGGCAGAAGTAAGTCCTCTTCCTCAGTATGCGTCATTGGAAGGTACTGTGTTTCAAAAACCCTACCATAGTGCCACGCTTGTGAGCAAAGGTGAGAGCCGTGGGTTGATTATTGCCAGGAATCATGAGGATGACGGTGGACGCGTAAGAATGGTCAGGTGCAACGCGGGATGGTACAAGCCCGTGGCACAAAAGGTTTGGCCCCGGAAAAAGCCAATGCTGCAGGGACTGAAGGGGCCTCTGAGGCCAATGTCCTGGTCTCGGGACACCTGGGTAATTCCGTTGAAGAAGTCCGGATGGGTAACAAGGTTGGCGCGGATCACCAATGAGCGGATTGAGGCGCTTAGTTTTGGACTGACGGAGGAGAAGGATTCGCTGGCATTGGTGTTGGTGCTCTGCAAAAAAGCCCTTGCCTTTGGGCCTGAAAAGCGCGGAATTCTGAGGAAAAAGGTTGGTGATCCCTATGTGATCCCCAAAGTGCTGCACAAGCCCTGGCAGATCAAGCCAATTCCAATCACTTGGACCATGCGGGAACCCTTTTTGGAACTGGTGCGGGAGCGCGTGAGGATGGGGTTGTACGAGCAGTCCACATTGAGCTACTCTAGCCCAATCTTTGCGGTTGTTAAACAGGACAGAAAGTTGCTTAGGATTGTTCATGACCTACAGCGGCTTAACTAATTCACCATCCGGGACGCAGGATTGCCGCCGTGTGTGGATGAGTTCCTGGAATCAATAGCAGGGCACGCGGGTTACGGATTGGTTGATGTAATGGGGGGGTATCATCAGCGCAAGCTCTGATAAGTTGAGGACGGTGATTTGGAGTTAATTGCTAAAAACCAATGGTCTAACAAAATCACACATGAAGTAAACAAAGTTTAGAAATCTTAAAAAGTCTTAAATGATAAGAGAGGATGAGAAAGCAACCTTACTCAAGATCTCATCAACCGTTGACAAAGGACAATCAGAATAAAATAAAAAAAGGAAAAGGAAGAATAAAAGGGAGTGAAGACAGGTGGGGAAAGTCTGTCATAGTGAGAACAAAGGAATGAGAATAGTAACATGGGCACCATAGGGGTAATGAGAAACCTCACATCTGATAAAATTTGATTGTTGTTAGATTTTGGCAAGATTGAGTTTGAGATGGAGGAAGGTTAGGGAGATGAGGGATAGGAGGTTGATAAGGTTGAGTTATGAAGAGTCAAGTGAGAGATCAAAAGGTGTAGGAGGAGAGGTTGTGAGTGTGAAGCAAGAATGAGAAGAGTGGAATTGAGTGGGTTGAGCGGTGAGAGGTAAGGAGAGGGGAGAGGACGGGAGGAGGATGGTGGAGCTGGAATGTTGAGGGAGCTGAGATTGTGATGATGTAGCTGGGAGGTTCTTGATTGTGATGAGTGGTAGGGATTGAGAATTGAGGTTGATAATTGTTGGAATTGGAATGGACTTCAAATTGAGAGATTTTGCACTGGTGAAGACCAGGAGGGACAGGCGGGTTCAGAAAAGACACAGAATAATAACAACACATCGGCGTGATAAGATGTGAGGGGACAAGATAGAGGAAGAGAGATTGACAAAAGAGGAGCGTAGAGCAGCTTTTTTCAGCAAGTCCGCCAACATTTGGTTAGAGGGAATAAGATGGGTGATTAAGGAATGGTTGTCCTGTTGTTCTTGTAGCCATTTGATCTGCGTTTTGACATGCTTAAGAGCACTGTTATGAGATTCTTGATTCACCAGATCATTTAAGGCCTTGTTTCCTATGAAAGCACAGTGAGTGAGCTTTTGATCTGGGTTCATCTTGGTGAGCAGTTGTGAGAGCCAGATCTTCTCTTGAGTGGCAAGAACAAGGGCCTCAAGTTCACCTTTGGTTGAGGACAGAGAGATTTTAAGTTGTAGCTTGCTGTGCCACAAGACTGGGCAGCCGTAGAGAAGAATGAGATAACCAGTCTGGCTTCTCCGGGACTTGGGATCATTTCCACCTTTGGAGTTGCTGAAGACTTCTATATTGTATTTGAAGGCGCAGGGCCATTTACTTGGAGGCATTCAGGTATCTCCAGGCGTGCTTGGACTCAATCCAATGAGGCATACCGGGTTTATTGTTGAAGCGGGAGAGATTTGAGACTGCATAGGTGAGATCAGGTCTAGTTTGACTGGCAATGAAATTCAGAAAGCCCATGGAGGAACGGTAATTGATATTGAGTTTGAGGAAGTCCTTGTGCTCATTATTGATAGCGGAAAGAAGTTTAAGGTTGGGTGTGAACGGCGTGCTGATGGGTTTGCCGTCAGAGAGCCCAAATTTGCTAAGAGCAGTTTCTATTTGACTGGATTGTAAAAGACCAAGACCATTTTCAGTTTTAACAAGTTTGTTTCCAAGGATTTTGCTTAGGGGTCCATCTTGCAATATTTTGAATCTGGCTTTCAACCTGGTTCTGAACTCTATTGAGTTTCTAACTATCAGCAAGTTGTCCACATACACAAAAACGTAAATTTTGGCCGTTGTGGAGATATAAAGGCAAGGGTTGGCACTCAATACAGAGAAATTTTTGTCAAGTAGCCAGTTCTTGAGGGTCTTGTACCAGATTTTTGGAGCTTGTTTCAGGCCATAGAGAGCCTTATTGAGTTTGAAGTAGGGAAAATTGGAGTCATATCCCAGCGGAGCTTTGATTAATATGTCCATGTCAAGCAGAGCGTGGAGGAAGGCCGATTTAATTTCCATTTGCAAGAGGGTGAGATTATTGAAGAGAGAGTACACAAGTAACACTCAAAGAGTGGTTATAGAGCCCGTCGGAGTGTAGGTTTGATTGTAATCAAAGAAATCAATCTTTTTGAAGCCCTGAACGCAAAGCCAAGACTTGAAGGACACACTGGTCTTGTCAGGACCCTCTTTGATTCAATAGACCCATACTGTGGTTAGAGCGTTTTTGCAATCTGGGAGAGAATGAAATCCTTCCAAGGCTTTCATTAGTTTGATTCTGTCAAGTTCATATTTCATTGATTTGATCCATTTTTTTTTCATCACAGTGGGTAGCTTTGTGATAGGTTTTGGGCACGGTCCGGGAAAAAGCCGTATTGCTGAGGTCTTTTCAGGGAGGATTGGTCTTGAAGGACGGGAGGAGAGTTGGCTTGAAGTTGTTTTGCAACCTCAGAGTCATTGTCAGAGTTGGAAAGAGAGGATTCAGAGTGAGCATTGAGCTGAGGGGATTTGGTTAGAGCGGTTGGGACGTTTGACAAATTTTGAGGAGGTGTTAGATTGGATCCAGTAGGAATAATGTTAGCGGGGGAGTTGGGAGAGATAGTTGAGTTAAGGGAATTTTAAGAGGGGGTTAGATTGGATTCAGTAGGAACAACATTAGCGGAGGAGTTTGGAGAGATGGTCAAGATAAGGGTGTCAATGAGAAGGGAGTCATCAGTAAGAAGAGCAGGTTTCAGACGACAGGGAGTCATTTAGGGAAGAGAGAGAGAAGGGGGAATTTTCAAAAAATTTAACATGTTTCAAACAAACAATATGTTTGGAATTTGGAAAATAAATTCTGTAAGAATTCAGATTGAAATCAAATCAAACCAAGATACCATCTAGCCCCTTTTCATCAAACTTGCTTGGGGATTTATCCTGATTGAGAACAATGGCTCTGGAGCCAAGTACTCAAATGAGCTGAAATTTAGGAGATTTGGCGGACCATAGTTTGTAGGGAGAGGATTTCATCTTGAGAGAAGGGATGAAGTTGATAATTGCGCATGAGCTGACTAGGATCTCATCCCAAAGTTGCATTGGAATGTTCATGTCAATCATGGCTGTTCTTGCAGCCTCCAGGAGGGTACGATTTCCTCTTTTGGCCACGGGATTATGTTGAGGAGTGTATGGTTTGGATGTGGTGTGCTTGATTCCATGTTTGAAAAAGAAGTTGGTGAGTTTGTGGTTGACAAATTTGCCACCGTTGTCCAAGTGAAAGATCTTCAGCATCCTTCCTTTTTTGTTTGAGTTGAGTTTGATGAATTTTATCACCTTGTCAGCTATGTCGGACTTGAGTCAAATTGGCATGCACGTCTTGAAATTGGACCAGTTGTCGGTGAGGAGTAGAAAGTACCTGCAACCAGTGAGGGTTGGGGGATTCAGGGGGCCACACACGTTGGCATGAATGAGCTCAAAGGAGTTTTGACTGGAGGGAAGATGACCCAGAAACGGCTGGAGGTGAATTTTGCCTTTAGCGCAGGATACGCACTCAATTTGATCCCACTTGAGATTGGGAAATTCTT
Organism: Puccinia polysora; assembly: GCA_025617555.3. Lineage (NCBI taxonomy): Eukaryota > Fungi > Basidiomycota > Pucciniomycetes > Pucciniales > Pucciniaceae > Puccinia > Puccinia polysora. Next base: position 555,015 of record CM062631.1, read on the forward strand.
TGGAAAACAGGTGAGTTTGTTTGAGATGAGGGTGACAGAAGCGCTTGTGGATGGTAGAGAGAGATACAAATGAGTAGGAAATGGGGGAGCTGAATTTGACTCCTGGTCAATGAAAAGTAGGTTGTCTTCAATTGTTCTGGATAGAATTTGTTGATGTTTATAGATTATGGAGAATCTGTTAGGCGGAATTAGAGTCAATGAGCAACCTTTTTGAATGAGTTGACCAAGTGAGACAAGATTGATGGCGAGGTTGGGGACGTAGAGTGAATTTTGAAGGTTGAGAGTCGCAAGGGAGCTAGTTAAGACCACAGTCCCACTCCCAACAGAGGAAATGGGGGCATTGGGATTACCAGTCTGAATTTCTGTTTGGTTGGGGCAAAGCTCTGAAAAGAAATTGGGATCATTGAACATGCAGTTGGATGCCCCAAAGTCAAGCAGTACTTGATTTTGGCTGAGGGTTGGTGACGTGGCCATGGTTGTAGGAAAAGTGGGTTGAGGAGAACTTTGGAGGGGGCGGTGTCATGTTGTCAGAAGTCAAGCTGGAACCCTGAGAGTTTCCAGAGTTGGGTTGCAGATGAGGATAGAGCCACCAACACTTGCTTCAATTGTGATTTGATTCAGGATTGTGCCAAGTTGGTCAAACTTTGATGGCTTTGGTTTTAGTAACTAGAGCAGAGGCATAAGAAACAGCTAAAATCTCATTCTTGATCTGATTCAGGTGTCAAAGTACTAGGTCAGCATTGATTTTTGCTTGGCCCAATGAGTAAGTGATTGTTGTCTTCAGATGATCAAGTTGAGGAGGGACTTTATAGAGTAGGAGGTAGGAAGTAATGTTGTTGTCCATTTGGATTCCAATTTTGGTGATTTGGAGAAGGCAGGCCCTGGCACCGGTGATGAATTTTTTGACTCTCTTTGGATCAAATTGAAGGTTGAGGAAATTAAAGAAGACTCTTGAGAAATTAGCAGTTTGTGACAATGCGTAGTACTTGTTTATAGATTTCCACAGTTTGATTCCATTGGTGAGGTGATGATCTTTGATGCAATTGATGTAGGTTTGGTTGTCCAATTTGGCAAGGATGTAACCAACAATTTCAAGATTGATATCAGGAGGACATTTGTCAGGTTTGGTCAAATTTAACCAATGCAAAATCCCCTTGAGCAAGAGTATGGTTTGAATCTTGGACCTCCACAAGGAGAAATTCAAATTGGAAAGGCTGGGAATCAGGTCTTTTAGAGTCTTCAGCAAAGATTGAGAGGATTCCATTTGTTTTTTGCCTGTCGGAGATTGATCAGAATCCATTTGTCTTTTTTGGGCCTATTAGCAAGTGAGGTTGGTCGAATCTTTGGCTTTGAACTGTGATAAGTTTAGGACGGTGATTTTGAGTTAATTGCTAACAAAGACCAATGGTATAAAAAAATCACACATGAAGGAAACAAAGTTTAGAGATCTTGATGAGAAAGCAACCTTACTTGAGATCTCATCAACCATTGACAAAGGACAATCAGAATAAAATAAAAAAAGGAAAAGGAAGAATAAAAGAGAGTGAAGATAGGTGGGGCAAGTCTGTCATAGTGAGAAAAAAGGAATGAGAATAGTAACATGGGCACCGTAGGGGTAATGAGAAACCTCACATCTGATCAAATTTGATGGTTTTTAGATTTTGGCAAGATTGAGTTTGAGACAGAGGAAGGTAAGGGAGATGAGGGATAGGAGGATGATAAGGTCAAGTTATGAAGAGTCAAGTGAGAGATCAAAAGGTATAGGAGGAGAGTTTGTGAGTGTGAAGCAAGAATGAGAAGAGTGGAAGTGAGTGGGTTGAGCGGTGAGAGGTGATGAGAGGGGAGAGGACGGGAGGAGGATGGTGGAGCTGGAATGTTGAGGGAGCTGGGATTGTGATGATGAAGCTGGGAGGTTCTGGATTGTGATGATTGGTAGGGATTGAGAATTGAGGTTGATAATTGTTGGAATTGGACTGGACTTCAAATTGAGAGATTTTGCACTGGGGCAGACCAGGAGGGACAGGCGGGTGCAGAAAAGACACAGAATAATAACAACAAGCTCCATCCCAACTCGCGGCCGTTGACGGCGTTTGAGACAGGATTGTGGAGGATGCAGCTAACGCGGTTGCCGCAGGGCACAACAAACTTGGTGGCGGTTTTTCAGGCCCAGATAACATGGATTCTGCGGGACAAAATTCTGGACAGGGTTCTGATTTTCATCAAAAACCCGGGCATCAAGGGACCAAAGACGGATTACAGGGGCGCGGTGTTAGAGGAAGCCCCAAAGATCCGCTGCTTTTTCTGGGAGTACGCGCAGACGTTGGAGCGGTTCTTGTTCTGAATTGAGGAGGCAGGGCTTACAGTGTTGGGGAGTAAGTTGGCAGTTTGCCTTCCGGCGCTGGAAGGGCTATGACATGTGGTGGCTTTTGAGGGCAGGAGAATTGCAGAAAAGAAACGGAACAAAGTCCTTGAATGGCCAACCCCGCAGACGCCTTTGCATATCCTCCAATTCCTGGGACTGTGCAGTTACGTCCACATGTTCATTGAGCGGTTTGCGCAAGTCACAAGTCTGCTGCGGGCGCTAACACGGAAGGGCGCGGCGTGGGAATGGAGGGCAAGGTGTGACGCTGCCTTTGCAAAGCTCAAGGAGACTGTGGGCCACAACATTGTCCTCTGGGACCTTGACTACAAGGCGGGAGGGATCCGCCTGGCCATGGACTCTAGCAAGTTTGGCGCGGGCGGCGTCCTGACACAGGAATAGGACTGTAAGGATAGGCCGGTCCTCTACAAGTCCGTGACGTTTACCATGACAGAGAGTCGGTATTTGCAGCCAAAGCTGGAATTATGCGGAGTCACCAAAATTGTGCGGAGGATTCAGCACCTGCTTTGGGGGGAACACTTTGAGCTGTTGGTTGATGCGGATGATCAATTCTCCAACGCTGCCAAGTGCTCCTGTGACTAGGTCAGTGGCATTTCTTCAGCTCTTCACTTTTGGTGTGGTTCATATTCCGGGGAAGGCGTTCATGATGCCCAACACGCTGTTGCGGTATCCGCGGGAGGACCCGTTTGAGGGGGCGGAACCCCTGGATGTGGAGTCTACGGTTATCCGTGTAGGTATTTTGGAGGCGGAGGTCATCCTTCCGCTGCAGCAGTCAGGGCCTTACGCAACCTTAAGCTCCTTTTTGCAGGATCTTTGGTTTCCCAAGGGTACGTCAGGGGAAGTAATTCAATGGGCAAAGCCGTGGACAACCAACTTCTACTTGCAGGAAGTGCAGCTGTGGCGGCGGAGTTCCCCAGTGCCTTTGGTGGTTGTGACAATAAGGAAGGACCAGGAAATGATTCTGAGGTGTCTTCACGACAACCTTGGCCACCGGGGCGAGATCAAAACACAGAGGCAGGTGAAAGAAAGGTTCTGGTGGCCCAGTGCGGTGCGCGCAGTTTGTGAATGGGTGAAGTCTTGCAAAGCGTGTCAACAGCGGAGCTCTAGGCTGCCCAGTGAGGTGGGTCACCCTACGGGGGAGGACGCGCTGTTTGGGCAGGTCTCCCTTGACGTGGTCCACATAAAGGTGGGAAGGTTTGCGTACCTGCTGGTTGCGCGGGACAATCTATTGGGTTGGGTCAAGGCTTGTCCTCTGGTGAAGTTTTTGGCGGAGAAGGTTCCTCAGTTTCTAGAGGAAGATTGGTTTGCGTGGTATGGTTTGCTTTGCCTGGTCACCTTTGGCGGAGGCGCGGAGTTCTGGGGTTGTTTGATGAGGCTGGTCCAGAATTGCAGAGCTAGGTTTGGGTGGGTCACGGAGTACTATCTGGAGGGCGCCGGGATGATTGAACGCAGTCATCAGCCTATCAAGGATTTGCTGGTAAAGATGTGCAGTGAGGACGGAAAGCGGTGGCAGGAGGCCCTTCCAGTGGTCCTCTTTGCGGACAGGATCTTGGTCAAACGCTTCATGGGCTACTTGCCTTATGAACTTCTCTACAGACAGCGTCTGGTGCTTCCAGTGGAAATTGAGCTGGAAACCTTCTTGGGCGTGGACTGGTGGAAGGTGAAGACCTCTGCGGAGCTTGTGGAGGCGCATGCCAAACAGCTTCTCCAACGGGACAAGACCCTGGAAAAGGTTGCGGAAAGGTTGCAGAAGACTAGAATGGCGTTGGTCCGCTTTTGGGATGAGCGTTGTTCCCATCGCCTCCAGGATCCATTGTGGAAGGAGGACTTGGTCTTGCTGTACAATTTGAGTCTGGAGTCCCAGTGGGACAAGCTTTTTGCCAACCAATGGAACGGCCCCTTCCGCATGGCATCCAAGTTTGAGGGCAGCAGTTATCAGCTTGAGGAATTGGACGGGGCAACGCTCAAATGGAAGGCCCCGGCTTTGCATGTGAAGCGCTTCTTTGCACGCGGCTCCACCTCCTTCAACAAGACAGCTGGAGATGGCACAGACGCAGGGGATGGTGCTGGTGGTTCAGGATTGGTAAACAAAATGGGCTCTTTGGCTGAGGAGGAGCCTGTGTGCCACGTGCCGCTTTGAAGGAGCAAGAGGCTACAAACCGCTGGGGACAGCCCTCAAGCTGGGGGGGAAGCGAGCAGGGTAAAAGGTTGATTTTGTGAGGGGGTGCTCTAGCCGGTTCACAGCTGGAATAACTAGAAACCCCAGAATGTTTGTTTTCTTATTTCTTGAATACATTTCTTTGCAAGTTGGTACTGGTTTCAGTTATGATTGGTTTCAGGGACACAGGCACGGCGCAAGCTGGGTCCGTAAATGCAAGGACAAGCCCCGCGGTTGGGTAATGGGGGACAAGGAGCAGAGGCCCGGTGTAAGTAAAAAAAAACTTTTTCTTTTTGGGTTTGGTTTCTCTTTTGGGGTTTGGTTCTTTTCTCTGTCTTCTCTTTATCAGTTGTCTTCTCCTACAACGTAATGGGTGCGGAGTATGCGTGGGACACGTACGGGAAAGGTCTGATTTGATGAGGGGGTGTCCTAGCCGCTTCACAGCCGGAACAGCTAGATTCCCCAGAGTTTTTGTTTCCTTAACTTCTTTTCCTCTCTTGGATGACTGTGTGCGCGCGCTGGTGGAGGGTGGTTGTGTTTGTTGCAGGATGGGTATGGGGAACTGTGTGGCAGTTTGGCTGGGGCGGTCCAGGTACCTTCCGGGGAACTTTGTTGGCTCAGGATGCGGGCGCGGATCTCAATCTCACTCTCATTCTCACCAGGATGCGGGCTTGGATCTCAATCTCACTCTCATTCTCACCAGGAAGCGGGTGTGGATCTCAATCTCACTCTCATTCTCACTTATGACATGCAGACGGGGAACTTTCTTTAAAAACTCACTTGGGACGCAGGGATGCTTCCACAGGACAACCTTCTGGGAAAGGACGCGTGCGCAGGAGACATGTATTTCTCTAAATCAGGGGAGGCGCAGTACAATGAAGAAAAAAAATGCAGGAAGAGGCAAGGGGGGAGAGGGGGAGCAATGCGCCTAAGCCATTCTCATCATTTCCTCCATGTCCGCCTGCCACAACACCAGTAAGGCCCGGAAAGACGCCTAAAGCTTGCGCCAGGATTCCAAGGATTGAGCGCCGGGAGTTGCTAGGAAGTTGCGGAGCATTGCAGTCAACCTTTTGGCAAAGATCTCAAATCCGGCTGCCAGGAGTGCCAAGAAAACGGGGATTTCCAGGATCTTGGGGGGGCTAGGGGGAGGCGGGACTGGTGAGGAGGGGGCCTCCGGAGGACAATCTGGTGGGCTTGGTCCAGCAGGGGCCGAAAACAAGACAACAATGGGTGATGCGGGCGGTGGAGGGGTGCCTTGTGGAGCTGCTGCAGGGGCTGGAGGAGGAGCTGGGGCAGGGACCAGAGTAGGAGCTTGAGGAGGAGCCGCGCAATGTTGAAGGATTTCATTGATACGCGGGTCCCTTGCGCCTTGCGTAACCCAGACGCGGTCAGCCCAGAATTGCATAGCCACCCAGAAAGCCGCAAAGTTGGGGAAATCCTCCTTCCGGGGAGGTCCTGCGCGACGGAACAGTGAAGAGGAGTCGCAGATCAAGCTTGAGGGGGGCGGCAAAGGGGTGATCTGGGCAGAGTCCACGAGTCCTCCAAGATGGTTTCATTGTCCAATACCACAAACGGGTCCAGACGGGCCCTCTTGCGCGGGCAGAAATGGGAGCCGGATTGAGGGGGAGGCTGGACATTCCCTTGCTAAGCAAGCAGTGGCAGTGGCCGCAACGGCAAGCACTGCAGGCGCGTTGACAAGGAACAATTGAACACGCGTGCCTGTTCTGGGCGCAGAAATCACAGGGGATCATAGCAATGGGGGAAGTTGGAAGGAGGGGAGGGGCTAGTAGTTGGGGTGGACTGGGAAGCAGGGGGGGGGGGGAGGTCCGGTAGCGCAGTTGGGTTGAGGTAGTGATGGAAGGACCTCTGGGGACAGAACTCAACTTGGGGGGGATGTGGTGTTGTATTTATAAACTTGGATGGGGAGCTGCGTTGCGGGCTGCGCCCTCAGCAGTTGGGTAGGTTGGGCTCAGCATTTGGGTTGTGCGCGGTCTCAGCAGTGCCTGCTGCGGGCTCAGCAGCAGGGATTGCGGGGCTTGGCACCATGTGCGGTCTGGGCCTACTCTGGGGGGCGCCATGCCGCGACTTGCCCAGGGAACGCGGGCCAAGTGATGGAGCTGGCCCAACCAAGCTTGTGGGTGGCTAGTCCAGAAGGCAAGGGCGGGGCGGTCAGGGGTTATACGGGCTGGGGAGGTTTGCGCGGGCATAAGGGCGGGCCAACTCACAGATTGCCGGATCCAAGGTTTGCGCAGGCATAAGCACCGGCAGACTCACAGATTGGGGGATCTGCCAATGCGCAGGGACACATAAAACCCGGGGGGCTCTGAGTAGGGCCCGGCAGAGTGCTGCGCCATGAGAAGGACAAACTGGACATACGTGATATCAAAGGGGAGGGTTTTGGACGGGGTGGGTGGTATGGGGTAGGGTTAGGGTGGAGATAGGGTTCTGTACTTGTTGTCAAATTTCATCTATCTTGTTGCTTGTGGTTGTACCTAGGTTAGGGTTGAGAGAGAGGACTTAAAAATACCTCACTCTCAACTCCGGGTTGGATATATAATATATGGTGTATCATATCATCACCCTCTCTATTTCTGAAAACTCATTGCATCCAATCCCCTTACAGATGCTTAGACCAACAACTTCTAGAACCTGAGGACAACTTGGAGGGTTAAAACCTCTCTTTTTTCCACACCGCCCCCCCTTCTTGCTTGGTTCCCCCCCCCCTCTTGTTTGGTTGCCACCGCCCCCCCTCTTTCTTGGCTGCCAACAAAGCCCCCCCACCTCCAACCCGGTCAACCAAGTCTGCCTACACCCACCTCCAGCCCATCCAACCTTTTTTTTTTTTTTTTTTTTGGTTTCAGCTTGGGCCGGTACAGTTTTTTTTTGTGTTTGTTGATCATCCACCTGGATTATATCATACTAATTGTTGTTTTTTTGGTTGATTTTAAATTCACAACTCCAGTCATGTGGGAGTTGTGTAGGGCGCTAAACGGCTCAAATGAGCCGTGGGGGCCCATAGACAACTACAAAGGGCCGTTTCAAACACGCGCAACCCCTGCGGGGTTGTGTAGGGGCTGTTTACCCCCCAAACACGGAAATTTTGAGCGGTGTACCCCTGTAAATGGCTCCAAACCACCGTTTTTGGGGGTGTGCAACCCCCAAGAAGTTGTGCCAGAATTTTGGGCACCCCCGGGACAACAATTGGGTTCTGTCAACTCAAATTTGGGATCAAAACATACTTTGTGGGAATGTTGTTCCACACCTAGCAATTCCAAAGTGAATTTAAAGTGAAAACAAAGTGAAATTAAAGTGAAAATTGGAATCATATAAAAACCTGCAAACAATTCTTTCTCAACTCAAAAGTGAGCAAACTTTGTTTGTTCAATTGAAAGTTGGATTGAATTCTGAAGTATACCATTGCATTTTTTTTTCATGGGAAAAGTGGCAAGACCTCCTTCTTCTGACATGGCTGCGTGGAAGTTCTACATTGATAGTTCCATCAACAAAGCTTTGGAAAAAGAAAAAAAGAATTTGGGTAATGAAACATTGGAAGCCCCAATTGCATCCTCATCAAGGGTGACAAATGAGGAACAAAATGTTTCACAGTGGGATTTGACCTCTGGTTGTGAGTAACATTTTATCTTACTGAGGCCTTTTCTGGATATATTTTGATTGAAAATAATGGGTGCATGTAACTGAAACTATGACTTAACCAATGAATGTTTGCTAGATCCACTTGACCCACCTCCTGTGAGAAAATTTCCTACTAGGGAAGAGGCCCAAAACTATTGTCAAACATGGGCTATGAAGCATGGTTATGCTCTGGCTGTTTTTAACTTGAAGAAAGATAAATATGTGGATTTGGCCTGTGATCACCATGGTTCCTATTCAGGACAAATTCTTACCAAAAAGTCTAGAAAAACTCACATAAGGAAGGTTGGGTGCAAGATTTTAATCCATGCAAGTTGCACAAAGGCAGACCCCTTGTGGAAAATCTTCTATAAAGAAAACCAACATGATTATCAACCATCTGAAAATCCCTCTGTACATCCTCAACTGAGGAGAATCTCTGGGCAAGCCTTGGATCTACTTAAGGAAGGCATGAAAGGTGGGCTCAATAAATTACAACTTAAGAGAAAATTGAGCAGTATTGATGGCAGAAATTATGGTGATGACCAAACAATCTATAACACTAAGCGGAAGGTGACCCTTTCAGAACTAAAGGGGAAAGGTTTTATGGAGGTAATCTATGAACAGCTTGATGAAACAAGTTGGATTCAATGGTCACAGTTAAGTGGAGAGGGTCACTTGGAGGCCCTGTACTTAGCACATCCTGAGGCAGTCAAGCTTTCAAAACAATGCCATCATATTGCTATGTTGGATTGTACTTATAAGACAAATAAGTACAAAACCCCACTATTGCATGTTGTAGGAATGACAGCCAATTGGAAAACTTTCAAAAAAGCCCTTGTTTTTATAAAAAAAGAAACGTTTGAGTTCTACAGTTGGTCTGTAAACGCATTAAAGGTGTTGGCCTATGATCCTGAGAGACTTCCAAAAGTCTTTGTGACGGACCGTGAAAAAGCTCTGATTTGTGCTATTTAATCTAGTTTCCCTGAGTCATCAAGGCAATTTTGCACTTGGCACTTGTCTAAAAACATACAAGCAAACTTTGAAGTGCGCTTTGTTAATGACTTTGAAGGATGGAAAGGCTTTATGACTCTGTGGGAAAAGTATGGGGCCTCATAGACCAAGGAGGAGGCGGAGGTCAATGATGCAGAACTCAGAGTAGGTCCAAATCACTGCTTCTTATTCTTCCTACTTTGGGGTTCTGACCTTTTGACTTTTATAGTGTTTCTTGAAAGACTATGAGGATTTACTCAAGTATATGGAAAATAAAATTTTCCCTATCAAAGAGACGTTTGTAACAGTGTGGACTTGTATAAACCCAGATTTTGGAAAAAAAACAACATCTTGGTTTGAAGGGGCCCATGCAACTCTCAAACAACTCCTTGCAAACTCTTTGAGAAACCTGTTGGATGTTTGGAAAAGCCTTGATGGAAAAGTTTTGAATCAAATCAAATTAGTTCATGCATCACTTTAAAACTCTTGAATTAAGTTAGGGACAGTTCTTCCACCTGAACTGTTACCATTGGTTTACAAATTGTCTTTAGAGGCAATTCATCTTATTAAGAACAATTTGGGAAATTCAAATGTGATCATGATGGCAAAGTGTGAACCAAGTCATATTCCAAGACTATGGGTTTGCGCTATTCCCACCAAATAGGTGACTGTCTAGCATTCAGAGGATCCGTGGTATCCAAAGATTTTCATCCTCAGTGAAGGTTGGAATATGACCCTTGCAGTTCTAGTTCTGTAAGTTGGCTTAGGTTGAATTGTTCAAATCACTATCTGATTAATGCTTTTTTATTAATGATTCATAATTCACTAATGGTTGATCCTTTTGAATTTTTCAAGTGCAATTTTGATGAAATGCTAAGCATTCCTCAGTTATGTGAAAAATTGAATGCAATGATCTTGGAATCTCCAGATCATGAGCAAAGCGGCCTATTGAAGTATATCATTCAGAAGATTACAAAATATCAATTGAAGCCAAAACTTGAACCTAAAGTCTTACAATCAAGTATGGGCAGGCCAAAATTGACAGATACTTGTCAAGAACCATCTTGGTTTGAGCATTTTGAAAAACAAATCAAGGGGGAAAAAAGGACTAGAAGGGCTCCAAATAAGAAAAGACAAAAGATTGTAAGTCTTTTCTTTTGGGATATGTTCATTTTTTTGGTTAAATGAACTTAGTTACTAACCAATGATGAATTGTTAGTAAAAGTTGGCAGAATCTGAATCTGAATTTCATAGTTAAGAGGAAGAGGCTGAAAGTGAATTGGGATCACTTAATTTGGAATCAGAATCCTCTTCAGAGGAAGAGAACGTGCAGCAAAGCTCAACCAGAAGCAGATCTTTGGTGAGTATTTTTTTAATTTATCTGCTTAAAGAAATGAATAATAAGTTAGTTTTCATGATAGGAACCAAACGTAAAATAGCTCAATAAAATACCCAAGAAATTCCATAAGTTCTTGAGTGAGGTTTGGGATCCAATTGAAGATGGGAATTGTGGGTTTAGATTCATTGCTAAATCTCTTGGTTATGAAGAACATGGTTGGTTTAAAGTGAGAAAAGAAATGATACAAACATTGGAAAAACATAAAGCATGCTACATTAAGATGCTTGGTGGTGCAAAGGAGGTTGAAAAGATTAAACAAAGACTTGATGTTGAAGACATCAATGAAAAGATTCCCTCCTCAAAATGGCTGGCTAAATGAGATATGGGTCAAATCATAGCAGACACATGTTCCAGACCTATATGTTTCATTTCATTGGAGTCATGTGATACTTATACTCCAATCAAAGAAGGTTTTACTGATCAATCAGATACAATGTTCATTTCCTTTGTAAAAAATAACCACTTGTTTCTATTAGTACTTGAGGAAGAAATGATTCCAATCCTGCCCATTGTAGAAAAACCGCGTTCCTTGATTTCTAAAAAAGTCTCTGGTTGGGTTGATCATCTCAAATATCAACTGAAAATGTATTCTAGATTATAGAGATTATAGACTTTGAATTCATTTCATCATTGGGTTTCATATAAATTGTAATTCTAATGCAGCTAACAAGTTCTATTAATATAAAGGGTTATCACATTTTGATCTCATTATGTTGAGTGTTTTGAGTTAACATCATTATATTGAATTTTTTGAATGAGAGTTTAATGGTAAGTCAGTTCAACTTGTGTTGGGCTGATTCCATCACAAGCTTAAATTATGTTAAGCTTGGGATGGGATCAGCTTAACACAAGTTGAACTTGTTTTTTTTGGTGTTTTTACTTTAGGGCTGGTCAAAAGACTTGTATTTTTTCTGGCACTTTTACTTTAGGGCTGGTCAAATGACTTCTTTTATTTTTTTCCTGGTCAAAAGACTGTTATTCTTTTTGGAACTCTTAATTTAGGGCTGGTCAAAAGACTTCTTTAATTTTTGGGCCCTTTTACTTTAGGGCTAGTCAAGTTGAACTTACTTTAGGGCTTGTCAAGTTACTTGTATTTTTTTGGCCTTTTTACTTTAGGGATTGTCATTTTACTTGTCTTTTTTCTTGGTGTTGTTACTTTAGGGCTTGTCAATTTTCTTGTCTTTTTTTTAGTGTTTTTACTTTAGCGCTTGTCAAGTTAATTGTCTTTTATTTTGGTGTTTTTACTTTAGGGCTTGTCAAGTTACTTGTCTTTTTTTTGGTGTTTTTAATTTAGGGCTAGTCCAGTTACTTGTGGTTTTTTTGGTTATTTTTACTTTAAGGCTGGTCCATTGCATAGTCCAGTTTTTTTTTTATTTTTTTTTATTTTTTTTAACCAAAAAATCAACATTTTTTGATTTCTTTGATTTTTTGCTTGATTCCTGTTTTTTGGAAGGTTTATTTGATTCATGGGTTATGTTAGTGCCCTTTCATTCCATTTTTTTTGGCTCACCGCGGTCTGGTGGCATGTGGGATTTCACATAACTACATTTGAGCCGTGTAAAACTCCACACATCTCAAATGTAGTTGTGTGGAATCCAACACGCCGTCAAACAGGCTGGGTCAGCCGCGCAACTCTTTGAGCCATGGGGGGTTGTACATGGCTTGGTTTGGACCGTGTGGCATGCCACACGGCCCCTTTTAAACCATGTACATGGCTCAATGAGCTGTGAATTTAACATTTCCTTTTTTTTTCTGGATGCCATTCAATGCAAACACCTTTTGACCACTTGTTCTGTTAAATCCTTCCCCCTTTCTTGACCGCCAATGCTTCTCCAACCCCACTCAAAATGTTATACAACTGGATCTTTTCCTTCTTGATCCTCACCCAAAGCCCAGGAGGTGCATGGGAGGGATCAAGATGGATTGAAATGGTTTGAAAAACATAAAGAGAGGTGGCAAGCAGAGGGCTCAAATGAGAGATTCTGAAATCTATTTGGAAGTAAATGAAGATGGTTTTAACAAAAAGATGATTTTTTCTAGACAAAAAATGGAACCTTTGGATTTGTACCCTGCTATTTCTTCTGAAAAGAAAACTCAAAAGCCCACCCCTGAAGGGTTTCAACAAGCCAAACAGAAGATTGAAAAATTCCATTTCTTCAGCTCTTGAAAAAGTTGCTGTTCTTGATTGTTCCAATTGCAAATATCTGGTTTTAATAATAAAATTTTTCTCATTGAATAAACTATCCCAGCAAGAAAAGAAGGAACTCAACTTGGTCACAACATTTGTTCACCAATTGAAAAAGTTTGTCAATAAAGTTGGTCCCTCAAGATCTTGGGGTGGGAAAATGTGGGCAATTGGATGGAAAAAATAAATGCAACCTTCTGAAATTTTTGGATGCTATTTGAAGAAAGCAGCTATTCAATCTTCCCCAAAGGAGTTTAAATTTTTGGACCTTAGGTCTGAAAACATGTCAAAAAGTTTAGGCCAGATTTTCAGAAAATTAGCCAAACTGGAATACAATTCCAACCAAGAAACCATGCTGGACAAAAAATCCCCTCTTTCTCTTCATTTGAAGTTGCATCTGGCCTCACTACTTTTGACTGCTCCCCTCACAACACCTTCACCTCATACTCCTTCTACAACTCTCCCCATATTGAAAAAGGTGATGTCTCCTCCTATTCCTTTTTACTGGTGGTCCCAACCAAAACATCAAATGGAAAAATTATCAAAAACAAGGAAAAATATCAAGTATCCAATGGCCAATTTGTTTTTACTGACCTTGGGTGTGGAATTTATTTCAAGGAAAAGGTATAGTCAAAATGGTTTGGGCAGCCAAGAAGTACAAGAACTTTGCTTTTCCTGCCATGGAACTGCCACCCACACTAGGATTTCTATGTCTTTGCAAATTGACAAGACCACTCTAAACACATGAAAAAACTTAAAAAGACGTCAAATATATTCTACACCAAAAAAATTAAATAAAAATAATTTTTTTTAATTGATGGGTTTAAAAATAGGCTCAAACATTTTTTCCGGTTTTGATAGTTTCATCTCCCAAGTGCTTGGTTATTTAGGTGAATAGATCCTTATTTTAAAACATGTTTATTGAACAGCCACTGTCTAGAATGTTTTGGTTTTCAGGTTCATGTTTCACTTTGATGGTTGCGCAGTAGAATGTGTAATAATGGGTCTCTGCTTGTGGTTTATTCTTGGGTCTGCATGTATTTATTTTTAAAACTTTCATCAAAGCAAATATTTTGCAGGCCAAGAAATTAAATAATTTCCTTTATTTCATCAACAGTTTTACTGCTACCAATACATTCCATGGCTTCCAATAACCTATTTTTTTTCTGTGGCTAGCCTTTCCCTCTCCTTTTCCAGTTGGTCTTCCTCTTGATCCTTCTCCTTTTCCTCTTTTTGAAACTACAGCTCAGCTTGTTTGATTTGACACTCAGCGCCTAGCTTTTGTCAATGAGCCAAACCCTCAGCTTTCTGCTTTTGAAAATCCATAGCCAGTTGAAAATCCAACTTCTCCTTTTCAAATTGAATTTTTTCAGATTAAATTTGTGATTTCACTGTTTTTTGGAGGTGAATAGGAATGAGATTGATTTTGAAAGGCAGGAGAATCAATAAATTCACTTACTTGAATCTCTCTTCTCCATGATATCCTCAAATCCAGAAAAATTTGAATTGTTTCTCCTCTTTTGATGTCTATTGGGTTTGAGGTTGATGGAATTGGAGGCCTTTTGCTTTCCATTTGCAGAGGAGGTTAGTGTGGGAACATCATCACTCTAATTTGAAGGGGATGTGGGAGGCCCCATTGGCTTCAGCATTTGGCCATCCAGGAATGGATGAGCCTGTTTTTTAACAATATAAATCAGTCAGGATTAAGGAGAAAGAAGAGAAAAGACCTTGGTTCCTTACTTGAGCAGATGTTGATGGTAGTGGCAATACAGGAATAACTTGCCCCTCATTGGCCAAGTAGTTAAGTTCTTCAACCCCAGGAAGAGAGCTATCCAAAGAAGGAAGTCAGGGGGCCAAGGAAGGGTTTGAATCATTGATAAACAATGATGTAGACATGATTGCATTTTGTTCAATTGGAATATCCTCCTCCAAATCAGATTGGGGCCACTCATAGGCTTCATTGGGACCATCATTGCTAGGATGAGCATCCACAGCCAGGTCCCCAGCATCAACCAAATCTGAGTGTTTGGCATCAAAAGCAGCTAAAGGGGTGGTATTGGCCTTCTTTCCAAAGATTTCATCCATTTGAATATATAAAGGACAAATGGAGCCCAAATTATCAACCACCAAGTTGATTCTCTTTGCTTTATCAGATTTGGTGATACCAAGGCCAGTGGAAATTGACATTGAGTGGGCTTTTTTCTACTTGGTTTGATAGTTCTTGAATTGCTCCTGCATCTGTTTGGATGACAGATCCAGCCTACCTTTTGTTTTATTCTTGAGTTCATTAGCCATCAGGAGATAAACATTAAGCTTAGAGGATGGAGGTTGGCCAAATTGTGTTTCATTGTTGGATCCAAAGCAAGAATCATAGTTGGAGTGGATTTTGAGCCAGTTTACCAAGATGATGTGATCAGCTCTATCAAGCTGAATTGAGCCTTTGAAAGCTGATGGGGGAGAATTTTTGGATGTTGAGTTCCTGGGGGATGTTAGCTTTGGTCCATTGGATTGTTTAGTGGACTTGTGGGGGGAGGATTTCTGAGGGGCCATTTTACAAGAGTAAGAGGGATGAAGGGATGAAGAAATGAAGCAATGAAGGGATGTGTTGAAAGTGGGGATGAAGTGAAAGGGATGAAGCAATGAAGGGATGTGTTTAAAGCAGGGATGAAGTGATCAAGCCATGAAGAAGAGGGATAAAGTGATCAAGCCATGAAGAGGAGGGATGAAGTAAAGAGGATAGGAAGAGATGAGAGTGATGAAGCAATGAGATTCATGAAGTCGTGAGGATAGCAATGAATAGATGAAGAGCAATGAATCAGGATGAGGTTGAAGGTAGAATTTTTCCAATGAGGTCAGAGGTCAAAACCAGGAATGGGTTGAGGTGGTGAAAGCCTTTAAATAATTTATTTTAAAAAACTCATTTATTTTGAGGTAACTCTGAAATGTCTGATGTGAAATAAGTGGTTTTTTTGATTTTTAATGGCATGTTTGAAATGGCAGATTTGGGTTGAAACCCTCCACTAAAAAAGGGGGGTTTGCTTAACTTTGATACGCCCTAATAGGGAGTTTTGATCATCCTGTTGAAATTCAAAATAATAAGGATAAACCAGTTAATAATAAGTGTCAACATTCAAGAACCTCAAATTTTTGGATGAAATTATAGAAAGAGGTTTGTTTAAGATTCATTTTAGTGGACATGAGATATTGATTAGACAAAGAATGGAAGTATTAATCTCAGTATATGCATATCTATACATTAAAATAGATCATTCCAAGATATATAAGCAGAAGTCTTACCTGATAAATAGATTTCAGAAATGATGAAAAGAAAAGGAAATATTCCTGCCCTAATTTATGGAATCTTGTCTCAGGTTCACTAGTTAGAAATTCTCACTTTTTCCCGAGAGATGTACATTGAATTTTTCAGATATGCATGGGAATGAGTGAAAGTTTTGATAGCTGATAGAATTATGGAAAGTATTAAGTGAGACATGCACCTCCCCTCTTCTCCCTTTTCTGATTACCAGCAAAAATTTAACAAGAAAAGAAGAATTATTATGCAGAATGATATGGGGTGTGGCTGAGCCTGGGTGGCAAACAGCTGGGTAAGAATTGAATCAAAAAACTTCTGTGAATAAAACCCAAGTTTCCTTGATAAATGGAGAAAATTTTGAGGCATAATTCTAGTAGGGGAAATCATTGGAAGAATTTCAGCAGTTAAAATTTGGGTTTTGAGGCTGAAAATATTACATGAAATTTCAGATAAAAGCCATTCATAACTCAATTTTTTCCTTGGAAGTATTTTTTCCTTTATTGAATGATTGAATGGTTGATTATAAAATTAATTCTGGGTGAATCAAAGCCAGAAAGAATCCTGTATTTATACATTTAGATTTTATTAGGGTTCCTCCAGGTATCAGAAGGGTAGAAGAATAAAGTTGCTTTCCAACAATTCTAGGACTGCACTTAGTCAAGCTCCATGAGTTTTTCTTTTCTCTCAAGGCATGAAGGAATTTTCATATAATTTATTAGGGCGTATCAAATTTAACAAAGCCCGCAATTTTTTAATGGCAGTTTTCAACCCAAATCTACCATTTCAAACCTGCCATTAAAAATAAAAAAACCCTTATTTCACATCAGACGTGTCAGAGTTAGCTGAAAATAAATGGGTTTTTTCAAATAAATTATTTAAAGGCTTTCACTTCCTCAAACCATCATTCCACATCATCACCCCTGGTTTCAACCTCCAACCTCCTCAGAAAAAATTTTACCTCCAACCTCATACAAAAAATTTGATTAATTGCACTCATCACTTCACCACTCTCATCTATTCATTTCTATCCTCATTGCTTCATCACTATGATCACTTTATCACTTTCATCACATCCTAACTCTCATTGCTTTATTGATCTTTTCACTTCATTTCTCTCATCACTTCATTTCTCTCATCACTTCATTTCTCTCATCACTTCATTTCTCTCATCACTTCATTTCTCTCATCACTTCATTTCTATCCTCATTGCTTCATTGCTCTCATCACTTGATTGCTTTCATCACATCCTAACTCTCATTGCTTTATTTTTCTTTTCACTTCATTTCTCTCATCTCTTCATTGCTATCCTCATCCCTTCATTGCTATCATCACTTTATTTCTCTCATCAAATCCTAAATATCATTGCTTTATTGCTCTTGTCAATTCATCACTCTCATCTCTTCATTTCTCTCATCACTTTATCACTTTCATCACGTCCTGAATGTCATTTATTTATTTCTCTTCTCACTTCATCACTCTCATCTCTTCATTTCTATCTTCATTGCTTCCTCACTCTCATCACTTGATTGCTTTCATCACATCCTAACTCACATTTCTATATTGCTATCATTGCTTCATCCCTTCATCCCTCTTACTCTTTTCAAATTTCCCCTCAGCAAAACTTCCCCCACAATTCCACACAAAAATCCAATGTACCAAAGAAAACATCCCCAAGCAACTCTACATCAAAAAATGCTCCCCCATCAGCTTCCAAAGGCTCAACTCAGCTCAAGATAGCTGATCACATTATCCTGGTAAATTGGCTTAAAACTCCCTCCAACTATGAAGATTGCTTTGGATCCAACAAAAAAACACAGTTTGGACAACCTTTATCCTCCAAGGTTAATGGTTATCTCCTGATGGCCAATGAAATGAAGAATAAACCAAAATATAGGCTGGATCTTTCATAAAAACAGATGAAGGAGCAATTCAAGAACTATCAAGCCAAGTATGAAAAGGCCCACTTGATTTCAATCTCCACTAGCTTTGGTATCACCAACTTAGATAAAACCAAGAGAATCAACTTGGTAGTTGATAATTTGGACTTAATTTTCATTTTTTATATTAAAATGGATGAAATATTTGGAAAGAAGGCCAAAATTTCCCCCTTAGCAAATGCTTACAAGCCCTGTTCTTGAAATGTCTCTGTATGTTTGTCAAATCATCTTCTCCAATCTTGTTCACTCCCATCTAAATACTTCAACTGGGGTGAGTATCAAGAAGGGATTCAATTCTTGTATAAAACTTGAAGATTTCAAGCCCTATTCTTTCCATGTCTCTGTATTTTTATAAAATACTCTCATCCCATCTGCTCACCTCTCATCCAAGTAATTCAATTGGGGTGAGTATCAAGAAGGGATTAAATTCTTGTATAACATTTTGAGGGTCATTGGAGAAGAATTGGGGTTGCAGAAAAAGGAAGGGTGTGGAAATAACAAGGAGTCAAACGCAAGGTTGCGTTGAATAGTGTCAAAAAAAAAAGTTGAAAAAATTTACAGACAACCTATAATCAAAATCAAACAAAAAAAACTCATTAGTCACCTCATCATCAAGGTGGATGATCAAAAAATTTTGAAAAACAAAAATAGAAAAAAAAATTTCTGTTTATGATCCCAACCATAAAAAAAACATTGTCAGTCATGTGATGATCATTGGTGACCCATGATGGGATGAAAAGAAAAAAAAGAAAAAAAGTAGTGTCAAACCAAAAGCCAAAAAAAATGGCATGAGTGACCCACACAATCCAACAAAAAAAGAAACAAGAAAAAAAAAGAAATGAAATTACTTACTTGAAACCAAAAGCAACCCCTAAAGAAACAAAAAAAATATCAGTCTCAGGCAAAGGGGGAGGAGGAGGGGGGGCGCTCACTGTGGACAATTGTGGGTGGGGCAAGAGGAGGAGGCCGCCCGCAATCAATCAATGGATTTCATGTGGTGGCAGATGAGGAGGAGGAGGCTGCCTGCAATCAATAAATCAATTGCTGGAGGCGGCAGAGGAGGAGGCGGCCACCCACAATTGATTGATTGATTTCCGGCGGCGGTGGTGGAGGAGGAGGAGGCCACCTGCAATTGATCAATCAATTTCTGGAAGTGGCAGAGGAGGCAACTGGTGATCAATCAATTGATTTATGGCAGCGGCAGAGGATGAGGCATCCCGCAAGCAATCAATTGATTGCCTGTGGCCGCAGAGGAGGAGGAGGAGGGGGGGCACTCACTGTGATCAATGGATTGTGGGCAGTGGCAGCAGAGGAGGAGGAGGAGCAGGGGGGGCACTCATGGCAATCAATTGGGAGCAGATGACAGTGGAGGAGGAGGAGGAGGAGGATAAGGTTGGTGGGGATCTAGTCTTCATACCAAAAATCAAATTGGCAGAACCAGGAAGATCCTGGTAGCGCTCAAATCTGGTTGGTGTAGATGGCGTTTTTGCATGGGATGGATGGTGGATGGATGATGGTGCATGAATGGAGGGTTTGATGTTTTAAATCTGCAATTTTCATGAAAACAGCCATTTTGAAATACACCAGTTAGGGGGTATGTGTATTTCAGAAACCCACCATTAAAAATGGCTGGTTTGGTCAAAAGAAATGGTGGGTTCCTAATGGCGGTTTTTCTAACTTTGATAAAGCCTATTATGAATATTCTTGTAATTTATGCAAGCAAATCCATGCAGGAATAGGTTCTTTGGTCTTTTTTTGCTTAAATTAGGGCATATCAGAGTTAGCAATCCCGCCATTAGAAATCCACCATTTTTTTACCAAACCCGCCATTAAAAATGGCAGATTTCTGAAATACACATACCCCCTAACTGGTGTATTTTGAAATGGTGGGTTTCATGAAAATGGCTGATTTCAAACATCAAACCTGCCATTAAACCCGCCATTTATGCATCATCATCCATCCACCATCCATCACATCTAAAACATCCATCCACATCAGCAAATCCATACCGGTCCCATCTCCATCACATCACACACATCTCATCTCCATTGCTTCACATATCCATCACTTCAAATCTCTATTGCTTCACATCTCTATTGCTTCACATCTCTATTCCTTCAAATCTCCATCTTCACACAAATCCCCATCATCATCTCATCACCCCACATCAAATCACCATCTTTCTCAACATGTCCCATCAAACTTCTTGGCCGCAAGTTGAAAATGAAAAAAATCTGACTGAACTTTTGTTAGTATTTGACTGCCATTCAGACTCTGATTCAGACTCCGATTTGGAATCAACTTGGTTTGCTTTGAATTCTCTATTACAAAAGCAATACATGGTTCCAAGAAGACAAACTCTCCACAAACCTATGTATGAAAGGCAAAAGATTCATCTCCTCCCCAACCTAAGCTTCCAGCAACTGTTTCAAACTCTATTGCCTTCATTCATAAAACTTTTAGAGATGATTGAAGACCACCACATCTTCCAGAAAAATTCTTGGAATCCTCAAAGCAATCCAGCTATCCAACTGGCTGTTGCTCTTTGTAGATTGGGATCAAATGGAAATGGAGCAGAAATTCATCAATTAGAAAATCTATTCTCAGTTGGATATGGAACCATTGACTCATACACCAAAAGAGTCATGGTTGCTATCCTATCTTTCCATTGCTCAGTCCTTTCTTGGCCAACAAAAGAAGAACGCAAGGATATATCTCAAGTAATGGAAACCAAAGGATTTCCTGGTTGCATTGGTTTTTTTGATGGAACCACCATCCCCTTGAGTCAAAAACTCAAGCTAGATGGCAACCACTATTTTGATTGGAAAAAAGGCAATTGATTCATATCTTTTCCAATTTCTTTGATAAAACCTTTGATCACACACTGAACAAATATCTTTTATCTGTTTGTTTAGATACTCTGTGGTACTACAAATTGTTTGTGATAACAACAAGAAGTTCATATCCCTCCATGCTGGCCTTCAATTTTCTTGTCATGATTCATGTGTGTTCAATCTGATGCGGAAAAACCAGAGAACTACTTTGACCACAATCAATACCTTCTGGCCAATTCAGCTTATGCTAGTGGGAAATATGTGGTTCCAGCATACCAGAATGTTTTTTCCAACAATCAAGGAAAAACATATTTCAACTATCATCTTGCCCAATCACAAGTTTGGATTGAGCATGCCATAGGAGTCCTGAAAGGAAGATGGGCCAGCTTAAGGGAAATTCAAAACCAGTTTCAAAACCCCAAAGACATGAAGTTCCTCATAAACTGCAGTATCACTTGTGTAATACTTCACAATCTTTTGGCTGACATCAAAGATGAATGGGACAAAATATTTAAAGATGATATTCCTGATCCTCCTCAAGTCATCCCCATCTCATCTTCTACCTCATCTTTGGCAATCAGAGAGCAGATTCTACCCCTCAAACTTGCTCACTTTGATTTGTAGCATTTGGTTTTTAAATAGGTGAAATATCTTTTTTGATTTTAGTTGTTCAACCAAGCATCCAAGGCTGACTTGGATTTTCTTTTTTTTTTTGGTGGACTTAGACAAAAACAGAACCAAAACTTCCAAACCACCCACCTCACCCCACCAAACCACAGGTCCACTCTCCTCCTCACCCACCACCAGTCCACTCTCCACCTCACCCTCCACCTGCACCTCACCCACCATTCCCCCCCCCCTGGTAAGCTCCTGCCCCTCCTCCTCATCCTCCTCCTCATAATCCCCATCATTGGATGCTGATACAACTCTCCACCAACCTTTAGATCCCCCCCACCTCCTTGAATCTTTCCTCAGGTAAGCTCCCCCACCCTCCTGCTCATCACCCTTTCCCCACCCCCCTCACCCCCTCTCCCTTACTCCCCACTAATTCCCCCCCTCTCTCCCCCCCACCACCCTTGCTTTGGTTGGCCCCACCACCCTTGATCAGCAGCCCACCCCCCCCACCTCCCTCCGCCAGCCCCACCACCCTTGCTTGGCGGCCCACCCCCCACCTCCCTCCACCTCCCTCCGCCGGCCTGGCCCCCCCACCACCCTTGCTTGGCAGCCCACCCCCCCACCTCCCTCCGCCGGCCTGGCCCCCCCACTGCCCTTGCCCCCCCCCACTGCCCTTGCTTGCACCCCCCACCTCCCTCCGCCAGCCCCCCACCACCCTTGCTTGCACCCCTCCACCTCCCTCTGCCGGCCCGGCCCCCCCACCTCCCTCCGCCAGCCCCACCACCCTTGCTTGGAAGCCCACCCCCCCACCTCCCTCCACCGGCTTGGCCCCCCCACCGCCCTCGCTTGCTTGGCCGGCCACCCCCCCACCTCCCTCTGCCGGCCCACCCCCCCCCCCTCAACCACCAACGGTGGGCCCCCCCTCCTTCTGTCGCTTGGCCCAACCCAAAACCTGACCTGAGCCCAATCTGAAGGGCCTGCCTGATTCCCTCACACCCCATAGATTTTTTTTTTTTTGGGGGGGGGGGCGCTGATATCATTTTTTTTTTTTGGGTACAGTTTTTTATTTTTTTTTGGTGATCCCATTTCTGGTGAACTTGGGATCAATTCCAGGTTTGGTTTCATTTTCTTTGATCCAATCTTGTTTCACTGATGATGTCCATTCGACTGACTTGTTTTTTTTTTTTTTTTTTTTTTTTTTTTTTTTTTTTTTTTTTTTTTTTTTTTTTTTTTTTTTTTTTTTTTTTTTTTTTTTTTTCAATCCCTCAACCACTATTGGTGAATGTCTGATTCTTCTCCCACCTGCCTCAAAATGTTGGAAAAAAAATTGAATCCCATCTTTTTCCTCACCCCAATCAGATTATATGGATGGGAGGGATAAAGATGGAAGGAGATAGATTGACCAACATAATGAAAGGTTGGAAGAATAGGGCCTGTCACCAAAAGAGGGTTCAAATGAGAGATTCCAAAATATCTTTGGAGGTTTCTGAGGAAGGCATTAATGAACAGGTGGTATGGTCTGGTTGGAAACTGCGTCCTTTGCATCTGTACCCTTCAATTGTTGCTTAAAAGAAAAAGAATAGTCAAAAACCTACCCAGGAAGAGTTTGAGCAATCAAAAAAAACAATCAAAACGTTCCATTTCTTCCACTGTGGAAAAGTAATTTTCCTCAGTGAATCTGATCACCAAGCCCTGGTTGCAATAATTCAATTTGTGCCCTTAGATAAACTCTCAGAACAAGATAAGAAGGAAATCAACTTTGTCACCACTTTCCTGCATTGTTCAAAAAACTTTTTCAACCTGGTTGGTCCTTCAAGATCTTGGGGTGGAAAAATGTGGGAAGTTGGATGGCAAAAATCAATACACCCTTCAGAGTTATTTGGACTTAATGTGAAGAAATCATCCATTAGATCTTCTCCTCAAGAGTATGATTTCCTCAACCTTAAGGCCAACAAAGTATCCCAAATTATTGGACAAATTTTTTGCAATTTGGCCAAACTTTCCTTTGAATCAAACTGCAATACCATGAAGGACAACAACATCCCCCCTTTCTCTTTGTTGGAATTTGGTTCCAAGCCTACACCTTTTGATTGCTCCCCACACATCACCTTCACCTCAAATTCTTTTTACAACTCTCCTCATATTGAAAAAGGCAACATCTCTGGCTACTCCTTTTTACTTGTGGTTCCAACCAAGAAATCAAATGGTCAACTTATTGAAAATACGTAAAAATATCAAGTATTGGATGGCCAATTTGTTTTTCCTGACCTTGGCTTTGGAATTTATTTCAAGAAAAAAGGTATAGTCAAAATGGTTTGGGCAGCTAATAAGTACAATCACTGTACCTTTCCTGCTGTGGACACAGCAAATTGTTAAGTTCTCTGTCAATTTCTGTCCTCATTTGTACTTACTGCCGCGCTCAATGTCACTTCACGGGTGAAGACACTTCACTCCTAAAATTGAATTGCACCCGGTTTATTTCTTTTCTATCTCTGTCATGTTGAGGGGAGGCACAGGCATTGATCATACAGACCCAGCTCTCATCTAAACTTCACCTGATCCCCTCAATATTCATCTGCTTGACATTCTTCTTTGACTGGTTTAATTCTCTTTCATCTCTCTTTTCTTTCCTTGCTTGACTCAATCCTTCTCACCAAATCTTTCTCAACAACTCGCCCTGTCCGTGTGCCCAGTGAGATATTGTTTCCATCCTCCAATGGTTCCATAATTTCTGAGTTCTTCAATTCCTCTCAATTTTCTTCATTCTGTTTCATCATTAGTCCACTCAACCTCACTTGTCCGTCCATATCCCCAAACACTCAGCGCCTGTCCACTCCTATCAACCTCACCTCACTTTGCTGAATTTTCCAGTTTTGTGTTCAATCCATTCTTCAATTTAACACAACCCATAGCAGAATGGCCATGTCATTTCAAATTAATAAAACAACTAGAAAAACTTGTAGGGACTTGAATAATGGCCAAATTTACTCTAGAAAAAACAATATAAATAAAAACAAAAATAAAAACAAAAAATATTTGTATGTTGGTGGGGTTAAGAATACTCTAAAAAATTTTAATCAAAAATAATTTTTTTGTTTTTCTTACACCCATGCAAATATATTTACAAGCCCAGCATTTGAGTTATCTGCTGTATTTCATCTAATGTTCTACTGCTACCAATGCAAGCCAAGGCTACTGATACCTTATCCTTTTTTTTAGTTTCAAGTTGTTCCCTCTCCTTTTCCAGTTGTGCTTGCTGTCAATCCTTCTCCTTTTCCTCTTTTTGAAATTCTAGCTCAGCATGTTTCAACTTCCACTCACCATCCCATTTTTTTTGATGGGCCAAACTCTTTTATTTCTGCTTTTGAACATCCATGGCCATTTGACAATCCCATTTTTGCTTTGCAAACTCAAGTTTTTTGGATTCAATTTGTGATTTGACTGTTTTTTCCAGGGTAAAAGCAATGAGCATTATTTTTAAAGCAAGGTAAACCAATTGACTTCCATGAATCTTGCTTCTCCATTATTTCTTCAAAGCCTGAAAAACTGGAAAAGTTTCTCCTCTTTTGATGACTTTTGGGGTTGATATTGATGGAATTGGAGGCCTTTTGCTTACCCTTGGCAGAGGAGTTTTGAGTCCGAAAGTCATCACTAGTGTTTGAAGGCAATGTGGGAGGCCCCATTGGCTGGAGTTTTTGGCCATTCTGGAATGGATGAGCCTGTTTTTTTAAAATCTAAATCAGTCAGGATTAACCAGATGGAAGAGAAAAGAGCTTGATTCCTTACTTGAACCAATGTTTGGAGACTGAGGAGTATCTTGTTCCGCATCAGGAAGGTTGATGAGATCTTCTAACAGAGGAAGAGAGCAATCCAAAGAAGGAGGGGAGGGGTCCAAGGTATGGTTTGACTCCTCAATCAACGCCAAATTAGACGTGATTGGAGTTGATTGCGTTTGAATATCCTCCTTAGCATTGGATGGGGGCCACTCATAGGTTTCTTTGGGATCACAATTGCTAGGTTGAGCATCCCCAGCCAAGTCCTCAGCATCAACTGAATTGGATTGTTGGGCATCAAAAGCAGCTAAGGGGGTGATGTGGGCCTTCTTTCCAAAGATTTCGTCCATTTGAATATAAAAATGACAAATGGAGTCCAACTTATCAACCACCAAGTTGGTTCCCTTGGCTTGGTCAGAGTTGGTGATACCAAAGCCATTGGAGATTGACATGGAGTGGGCCTTTTTGTACTTGGCTTGATAATTCTTGAATTGCTCCCTCATCTGTTTGGATGACAGATCCAGCCTACCTTTTGTTTTGTTCTTGAGTTCATTGGCCATCAGGAGATAACCATTTAACTTAGAGGATGGAGTTCAGCCAACCCATGTTTCATTGTCAGATCCAAAGCAGGCATCATAGTTGGAGGGAATTTTGAGCCAGTTGACCCGGATGATGTGATCAGCTCTCTTGAGCTGACTTGAGCCCTTTGAAGCTGATGGGGGAGGATTTTTTGAGCCCTTGGAAGCTTATTGGGGAGGATTGCTTGTTTTGGAGTTCCTTGGCAATGTTTTCTTTGGTGTGTTGGACTTTTGTGTGGACTTGCAGGGGGAGGTTTGCGGAGGGGCCATTTGGAAAGAGTAAGGGAAATAAGTTGATGAGAGGGATAAAGTGACAAGCAAGATAAATTGATGAGAGATATGAAGTGATGAGAGCAATAAATTGACAAGAGCAATAAAACAATGATTGGATTCTTTGGATGAGGTTGGAGGTACAAGTTCTCATTGGAGGTAGAGTGACGAGAGTGATGAAGCAATGAGACCAATGAAGTGATGAGAGCAATAAGGAAATGAGAGCAATGAATCAATGAGAGAAATGAAGTGATGAGAGCAATGAAGCAATGAGAGGAATTAAGTGGTTAGTGATCAAGTGATGAGGGTGATAAATTGATGAGAGTGATGATGAGAGTGATAAAGTGATAAGAGTGGTGAATCTTTTTATGATGAGGATAGAGGTAAAAAAATTTGCAATGAGGTTGGAGGCAGAAGGAGGTGGGAAGCCAGGGGTGGATGACCTGGACAGGTGGTGGAAGCCTTTAAATACTTTATTTGAAAAAACCCACTTATTTCCACGTAACTCTGACACGTCTGATGTGAAATATGTTTTTTTTTTGATTTTTAATGGTGGGTTTGAAATGGCGGGTTTGCTGAACTCTGATAAGCCCTATTGAAGGCAAATTCATTTTTCCATAGGTATATGAATTGGTTCAAGTTTATTTATTGTCTTGTGAATATATATATTTCTTGTAGCCCATGCAGGAGCTTCTTAGTCCAGCAGAAATACAGTTGTGAAATATCTAAATTATTTTTTTTGTGGATTTTTAATCAATTTCAAATCCAACTTTGAGGGGCTGTTGACTCTCCCTTTGGTGCTTGTAATTTAAATATGAAATTTTTATTTCAAGCTAGACCTTATTTCACATATGATAAATATGTGTGGTCATCTCATCCCATATGTAGCATTTCTTTGAGTTAACTGTGTGCCAGCTCATAATCCAGGTATCAGTAGTTCTTCCTTGGTTTGGGGGTGTTGAATTAATGCATAGTTTTCAGCTGTTTGAAGAAATCCATTACACTGTTTTTTGTTGAGTTATTTTTTCTATGGAGTTGTCAGCTTGCTACTATTGCAGAGCAAGCTGCAAAAGTAAAAAAATAACATAAAAATAATAATAATACAATTAACCTAAGAAGGAGTGGGAAAACCATAAATATTATTACAGAAATGGGTTCTCCACCCAAAATTAGGTAGGGTCACTCACTGACCCCACCCTTGAAATCCAACTCCTTATACTTTTAAATAATTAAGGAAAGAAAAACCAAAATACTACAGCTCCATTATTGAGCTTTTTGGCCAATTAAATATTTTGCACACATTTTCACGTATAGGTTTCACACCTAAAATTCAGTCAGAATTGAGGTGTTGTGTATATTTTAGGAGTTACGGGCGGAAATGTGTTTTGTCACAATTCCTGCACGCAGCCGCGGCAACCAATGCACCCGCGCGCGGCTGAGATACAGCCCTGTCACTCCGTCGAGGTTGTGCACGCAGCCGCGGGACTACGGGTTGACAGAGTGACAGGCGGCCTGAGAGGCTCAGGTACCGCGTAAAAATGCTACAACCTACACAGGAACATTCTACATATGTAATAAATGTTCCCGTGGATAGTTGACAGTCTAAAAATACATAATATTATATAAAAATACATAAATAATCCTTATACATATTTTTTATTTAATATAATTCAAAGTACCAAGAATGTCAAAAATAAGACAATGACAAGTTCTAAAAATATATTAAAAGACTTTGATATACTTTTATCAGAATTTCTAGACATCAATATCTTTGTTAAATACTAAGAAAACTAATGATGTAAAAATATTACATGAATTCACATGACTTATATTTTTAAGTAATTATCTTAGTAAATCAACTGGAACTCGAAAATGAGGAGTAAAATTAATATTATGACTTTTACTCCAGTTATATAATACATAATGAGAACTTACCTGACATCAAGATGTCCGTAGAAATTTCTATTTACATAATTATTAAATTACTGGGAACATTTACTAAGGATAATTAATTAAATAATACATAAATAGGATAGATTAGTGTTATTCACACGTCCTAATGTCTATTATAAAGTGGAATAATTCACATACCCTGAGAAATTAGATGCTACCCGTGCTATAGCACCGAGAACACATGAAAGGCTACCCCTGGTTACCCTGCTAAACTTAGTGTCCGTCCCTTTGAGCACCTACAACCCTCAGAAGGACAATGTTGGGACTCCAAAAGCTATAAATAAAGAGCTCTTTTGAGGATATTGATGGGCAGAGACCCAGTTATATTAATATCCAGAAACCGTGCCAAGGTAATCAAGTACTTATAAGAGATAAGTAAGTTATTTATGGCAATTTTTGATCAATAATATCCGTCCTCAACCTCTTTTTATCAATTAAAACTGCTGAACAACCTTATAACCCCAGTATACAGGTATAACCCATCAGTACACGTCTCAAATAGATACCAAAAGGATTTCATAATAGACCAGTAAGTTTTCTTATCCTTTCTCTGTCGTGGTAGCTTGGCTACAAGGCCCTGCCACTCCACCGTGTATTTTATATACATATTATCTTTGGGTAAAATATTCTTTAAACTAAAGAGCCCAAAGTAACCAGGAATACGTGTTTTCATACTGAAATCCCTGAAGAGAGGTGTTAAAGATCCCCAGTATAATTGTGGCCCCTCTAGAAAAATATGTAATAATCAATTTATTCATATTGATTTAAAACAATAAACAATAACCAAACCACTTAACCTTGCAATAAGCTTAATCCAAATATTTTACAGATTTTTGCTGCATTTATTAAATAATATATTTATTATTTACTCTATCACCTCTGGTAGCTAAAGGATAGCAAGGGTCTTGGCATCCAGGATTCTGACAGGAGTAGCTGTCAGAAGGGCTGCTGACATGCAAGCAGGGCTTGGCACAGAGGGGTCTCTACCCACAGTAGGCTGAGGGGCAAGGTTACTGAAGGAGGCTACAAGGAGCAGTGGAGGATTGGTTGAATGGTGCTAAATGACACTTGCTGGGAAAGATCTCCTAGTAAGAAGTAGTAAACTGATTTCTTGGGGAACATCAGGAAGAGGGAAGAGGAGGCCTGTTAAATAGACAAGAGGTTGGAACTACAACAGAGGTACAAGTGATTGGGGCTCAGACTATACACATGATTTCATGGGAACAGTCTAAGTAACAGAGGGGGCTGATCAGGTATGCTACTAAATTAGGTTAGGCTGCTTCTACATTGGGAAAAGGTTCCAGGTCTGAGCTGTCTAAGTTGGGAGAGTACAGTTGAAGGATGTACAGTGTACATGGGAGTCATGACACTATGTACTAAGTAGAGAGAGTATGTAATACAATCTGCAAGAGGATGTACATAAAGATTCCCAAAGGATAAACCACACAGAGGAGGTATGGGTTAGACAGAGAGATAACCCAAAGAGGTATGGGTTAGACAGAGAGGTAACCCAAAGAGGTATGGGTTAGACAGAGAGGTAGAGTAGAGCCTGGGAGATTGAGTATGTGCAAGCCTATGGAGTCTATCTGTGTATAGTATGAGGTTAGACTATATGTAGATATGTACTGCATGAAGATCCTGAGGTATATAGTTACTGGAGACATATTGATGTAAGTCTCCTGAGCCCTGGGGTTGAAGTTCCTGAGAAATTAGATCAGGCCTGAGGGTTAGACTGAGGTTAGACTGAGTTTGGTGTCAGTATGACAGTACCCCCTGGTGAAGAGGAGGGCATCTCCTGATGACCATAAAAGGAGAGGTTGAAGAGGCCATCCAGGTTGTCCTTCAGCCGTGTCTAATTTGAGTTTTCCTTCCCCTTACCCACAACCATCACCACCATCCACCCCATTAAAACCTTTATCTCCTTACACCAGATCACCTACACCAACCTATCCAATGGAGAAGACCAACAATTATTATCCAGTCAAGCAATACTACCCAAGTTGTGATAGGTGCTTCAAGCTTGGAAGAATCTGCACCACCAGTATCAAGCACAATTCTGCCAAATGTGAAAGTTGTAGGCAGTAGGGAAGAATGTGTGATATGGAAAGCAAGGCAGAAAGGCCTTGGGGCCAACCTTATGGGTCCTGGAGAAGAATCAACCTTTTGAAGTGAAAGAGGCTCCAGATGATGATGCCATGACCCTGGGTTACTCATCCAGACTTGATGAATCTTCAGGTAAGTGCTTCTGGATTTAGTATTGGAGGTGCTGGAGTGCTGATACAAGGTTTGCAATAGTCCGTTTGATGCAGGAGAGGTTGAAGAAAACGCAAGAAAAGAGGGAGGCACTGCGTCAAACCGGTAATTTGGCCATATATGGTACGTTGAGGCATCTGCAGGAGGAGTGCGGTGAGGCATTTATACAATGGGGAACCCCTCACGTAGATTTGGATTAGGGGGTGGTCGAGGTCCCCCTGAAAAGGGTACGAAACAAGGGTATTTTGGAGTCCGTCAAACCCGTCAAAGGAAATTGTTGAAGCGTTGAAGGGATTTGTCAAAGCGTCAAAGGGGTTTGTTGAACTGTTGAAGCAAACCGTAGAAGCGTCGAACGTCGAAGCGTCGAAGCAAACCGTCAAAGCGTCAAACGTCAAAGCGGATTGTCAAAGTGGAGATGACAATGAAGACGCCAAAGGGAGTTTGGAGATGGAATTAAGTGATATGGATGAAGATAGAGGAACCACTAAAGAGATAGGTAAATGAAAAGGGAGAGAGATCATTGTCAAAGAAGGGGGCAGATCAGATGACTCTTTGGATTTAGAATATTTAAGGAACAAGATGAAGGATTTGGAGGTGAAGATGAAGGTGGTGGAAGACAGAAGGAATAGAAGGAAAGGAATTAAAAGAAGAGGTGAAACTGAGGTCTGGTTGGAGGAATGGGAAAGTGGGGAAAGGTTATTGGAGATGATGGAAGGAAGAAGATTCAGAGAAGATTCTGTTTTAAATGAAGATCAAGTTAATCATTCTTTGGAGATTTATAGTAGAAATTCTAGGACTTTAAATTCAAATTTTCAGGAAGGTTTAAAGAAGGGTTGAGGTAGTGATATAAGAAAAGAGAAGTATGGGTTTTTAGAAGCTAGAAAGAAAAATTTTAGAGATAAAGAAAAGACTAGCTGATATTTTGGCTTTAGCTGGGCATGCTTTTGAAGTAGGGACTACTATAAGGGGGCCAAATTCTTATCAAGTTGCCAAGTTAAAATTAGTAAATACTTGGATGTCTAGAGAAAAAGAGTTGTAAGAATTGATGTGTGAAGCTATCTAAAAAGTTGTTTATATGAAATTTGTTTTATTTTATTGCTTATTAATTTGTATTTTCTTTGGAAGGGAGTAATTGATTTTTTTTTGATAAGGTTGAAAAAGGGAAAAGGAGAATGAATTTTTATTTATTTATTTATTATTATTTTTTTATCATTTTATTGATATTAATTATTATTATTATTATTATTATTATTATTATTATTATTTTTGAAAAGGAGAATATGATTTATATTGTTTTATTTTAAGGATGACTTTGGTTTTGAGGGGTAGAGTGTATGGAAGTCTTGAAGTAAAGTAGGGCAGTTGGTAAGATTAGAGTGAGGTTCCCAAGTAGTGCGTTCCTTGTCATTCTGGAAGCCTTTCCATTCAACTAAGTAAAATAATTTCCCCCTCTTAAGTTTGGAATCCAATATCTGAGACACTTCCCATTCTTCTTCACCATCAATTTTGACTGGCTCAGTTGGTGGTTGGTGCCTAGAGAATAGTGAGTTGTCCTGATATGGCTTGAGTAAGGAGGAGTGGAATACAGGGTGAATGGTGGACCATTGCTGAGGGAGTTGAAGCTTGAATGAACTTTTTCCAATCTGTTCTGTAATCAAAAAGGGACCTAACCATCGCTCTGAGAGCTTATGAGTTGGACAATTAGTTTTGATATTTTTAGAAGAGAGCCAAACTTTGTTTCCAATGGCAAATGAGGCAGGAAAGTCACTTCTTTTTAGGTCAGCATATCTTTTGTAGGTTTCAATTGCCTTTTCCAGTTCAATACCCAATAACTTCTGATTCTGGTGAATCTGGGTTATGTAGTGGCTGGCAGGTTGATCATCTACTACATGGAGACTGTCAAAGTTGGGGTGTTGTCCATAGATGGTGAAAAAAGGAGATTGCTTAGTAGAAGTGTGAGTGGAATTATTGTAAGCAAATTCAGCAAGGGGGACCCAGGTATCCCAGTCGTCTTGGTGATAACTGACATACATCCTAAGAAATTGTTCTAGGATCTGATTTACTTGTTCCGTCTGTCCATCTGTTTCAGGTTGATAAGCTGTGGAAAGGTTTCTTTTTATCTGTAATTTTTCACATAAAATTTTCCAAAAGGAAGAAACAAATAAAGATCCTCTGTCACTGACAATGTCAGTTGGGAGGCCATGTTTAGTAAAAACATGAGAAATTAGTAGGTTAGCCAACTCCACAGAGGAGATATCAGTTCTGGTTTTAATAAAGAGTGACATTTTTGAAAAACAATCAACTACCACAAGGATTGAGTCAAACCCATTGGATAGTGGTAGTTGTGAGATGAAGTCCATAGAGAGTGAAGTCCAGGGAGAATCTGGAATTGGTAAGGGTTGGAGGAGTCCAAACTTTTTGTGGTGACTGGATTTGTTTCTGCTTCAAAGGTAACAAGAAGAAACATAATCTTTGATAAAGGAAGTCATATTTTCCCAATGGAAATCTCTTTTGACTAGATCAGCTGTTTTGTCTTGTCCAGGGTGGCCAGAGAGGGGAGAGTTATGTCTTTGTCAAAGTATTTCAAGTTGGAGTTGTTCATCCTCCTTGGGGATTGCTATTCTGTTTTGGAAAATAAGGAGTCCAGTGTCTGGGTCTATAAGGTAACTATTTACTTGTTCCTTTTTATGTAGCTTCTGAATAATCTGCTGGGTTGATTTGTTGGAGATCTGGGACTGAATTAAGGCTTCCAATTGTTTGTCAACCTGTTTTGCAGAGATAAAGAAATTCTAGAAGGTTCAAAGTCAGTCTGTTTCAAGAGTTGTTTGACATTTGCTGGATTCTTTTCTGCATAGGGCATCCCCCCTTGGGATAAACTTTGTCTTGACGTGACAAGACATCAGGCACTATTGATTGCTTTCCAGGTCTATAGACTATGGTGAAGTCAAATTCAGACAGAAACTCAGCCCAACGGGCTTGGAAACGAGTCAAGACTTTGGAGGTCATGAAATATTTAAGAGACAAGTGATCAGTGAGAACTTCAAAGGGAGAAGAAAGACTGAGGAGGTAAGCTCTCCAGATCTTGATGGCCCATACAATGGCCAGGAGTTCCTTATCGTGGATTTAATAGTTCATTTCAGCACTACCCAATTTTCTGCTGTCAAAAGCAATTGGGTGTTTGGATCCATCAAGAGAGACTTGGGTGAGGACAGCCCCTAGGGCATAGTCACTGGCATCAGTCTCCAAAAAGGTTTGTAAGTAAAAATCAAAATGTCTGAGTACAGGAGCTTTAGTAAAGGCTACCTTGCGGTCCTCAAGCTGCTGCAGAGCCCCTGGGGACAAAGGAAAGATGGGGTCTGCTCCAGTTAGAGCAGTGAGGAGGTGCACCTTTCTGGAATAGTTAATGATAAACCTGTGATAAAAATTAGAAAAACCCAAAAACTGTGGCAAGGCCTTTTTGTTTGTTTGTGGTGGCCAGTCCAAAATCTTCTGGAGCTTGGAGTTTTCCATTTCAATGCCAATTCTGGAAATCACATAACCTAGATAGTCCACTGAGGAGGCATGAAATTCACACTTAGAAGCTTTTGCATATAAGTTGTTCTTCCAAAGCCTGTTCAAGACTTCACACACATGAGATGTATGTTCTGTTAAGTTTTTGGAAAAAATAAGAATGTCATCAAGGTATACCACCACACAGATGATCAGAAGGTCTGCAAAAATGTCATTAACAAGACATTGAAAAGAGGCAGGAGCATTGGTGAGTCCAAAAGGCATTACCAAATATTCAAAACTCCCAAACTGAGTTCTGAATGCTGTAAAATGTTCATCCCCTTCCTTAATCCAAAGGAGATTATAAGCGCCCCTGAGGTCAATTTTGGAAAAAATGGTATAACCAGAAAAGACTGTTAATAAGTGAGTCATGGGAGGAATGGGATACCGGTTCTTTCGAGTCACAGCTTTGAGTTTTCAATAGTCAACACACAATTGCAAACCACCATCCTTCTTTCTCACAAAGAGGACAGGTGCTCCAGTGCTGGAAGTGCTGGGGAAAATGAAACCTTTCTCTATATTTTCCGCTATATAGGCTTGTAGGGCCTCCTTCTCATGGTGACTAAGGGAGTAGATAGGCCCAACTGGAGGCATAGGGCCTTCCAGTTCAATATGATGGTCGTAAGCGCGATGAGGAGGAAGTTTGTCAGCTTTAACCTTGGAAAAAACATCTAAAAAGGTATGATAAGCATCAGGAACTCTCTCCATCACAGTTTCAATTTCATCAGTTTCCTCATCTTCATCCAAACCTTCTGCAGTAGCCTGCTTTGGGTCAGAGTCAGAAGTGGAAATAATCATACGCAAAACTTGAACGGATAGATCATTCTCCATATCCTCCAAGAATTTCAGAGAATGTCCAAAGAATATCCTGTTCCCAGAAGTAGTTGTTGAACTCAAAGGGAAGTGTTGTGAGTGCATAGATTCTTAAAAGGGAACAGGAGAAGTGACCTGCATGTTCACTGGCGGAAAGGAAGTAGTTGCCAAGGAGAGTTCAATGGAAGAGGAATGATCCAAAGTTGGTTGGTGTCTTGGGGTGATCAATCCCAGTTGCCAATTTACCTCTGGTTTCCAGAAATGGAGGAAGTCAATACCTAGAATAATGTCTTATTTGGGGGGAGTATCAACAACCAAGAAATCCCATTCTAAGTTGGGAAAAGAGGGCAAAGAGAAATTGAAGGAAACCTTATGGGTGATTTCCTGGGAAGGTGAGTCAGAAGGACTGAAGGTAAATAAGAAGATAGGGGTGGTCAGAGGTTTGAGTGATAGAGAAAACTTTGAAACAATAGATTTTGAAATAACAGATTTAGTTGCTCCAGAGTCAACAAGTACACTGTAAGCCTGGTTATTGGACAAGCAAACAAAACGTAAGTCTTTGGAAGGAGGGTTAGCGTCTTTTCTTTCCAAATTTTGTACTCAAATATTGGGAGGGTGATGTTCAAGGAGTACCACATTCCCATCACCTATTCTTTTCCCTGTTTTGGTTTCATAGGATTGGGCTTCTGGCCAGGCTTAAAATCTGGACGTTTCCTGCAGAGGCTAATTTTGTGAGTTCCTCCACAGTAGTTACACAAACCCTCTCTTTCTCTCCTAGCTTTTTCTTCAGCCTTGAGGTGTCCATCCTCTCCCACGTTGGGATTGGGGACATAGGTTGGAGTAGAATTAGTAGGGGTTATCTTGGCCTTCCCCTTAAACCTACCTGGTTGGCTGGTCTGTTGAGATTTCTGAGGATTTGGAAGACTGGGTCCAGGTCTTGAGGTCTGAGGGAGAGTGAAGGACTTCTCCCGGATCCTTTCATGGTAACAAGTGTCATACTTAAGAACAATATCCATTAGGTCTTGCAAGGTTTCTTGAGGTCCATCATAACCAGCTAGTTGGTCCAGTAATCTGGCTGGGAGACCCTGTCTAAAATGAAAGAAAAAGGCTTTATCACCCCACCCAGAGACCTTGGTCATAAATTTCCTGAATTCAGTGATATAGTTAGTAGCATAACCACTGTCTTTCATCTTAAGGAGGGTTAACTCCTTCTCAGCACGCTGGATTTCTAGACGATCCCCAAAAAGGGTATGAAGCTTTTGAGTGAATAGAAGCCAGGAGTTAAGTATGAAGTCTGGCTCATGATTACCAATGTGAGCAAGATAAGGTTGGATCCATTGACTGGCATTTCCTGAAAGGTAAGAGACTGTAAAAAATACTTTCTTTCTGTCATTAGCAAAAACTCTCTCATCATTTGCAAAAATGAGTTCACAAGCTTGAAGGAAAGGTCTAAGCTTGGTTGGGTTAGTTCCATCAAATTTATCTGGGGCATTGATAGATGGAGATTTAAAGTTAGCAGAGGGTCCATGGTCAGCAGGTTTAGAAAGTTGAGTCATTGCAGTGGTCATTTGCTGAAGAATGGCCAGCAGGGCAGGGTCAGTTGAAGGAACCTGAGTGGTGGAGGGAAGGTTGGTGTGTGGGGAAGGTGAAGGAAGTTCTGTTGCATTAGAAGTTTGACTAGGATTAACCTCTGGGGATGGTGAACCCAGGTCACTCAAGATTCTAGAATCAAATCCTGAGTCTTCATCCTCTTCATCTTCCTCACCTTCTCCTGGGATTGGGACCATGCTTGCATCATAGGCAGGAGAGTCCAAACCATGGTAACCTGGGCTTGGAAACTGACCTGTGACCCTGTGGAGGCTAGCATTGTCAGAAGAAGGAATAGTAGAAAGGGATACTTGGGGAATAGGTTCCAATAAACCTGTATCCATAGGAGTGGAAGTGGTAACCACTGGTGCAGCCAGGTTAGAAAAAGTCCTCCCTGTTCCACAAGATCTAGGGGTAGAATGGTCAGTAGGTTCATTGGTACCTCTCCCCCTAGAGCTGCGGGTGACTGCTGGGCTAGAAATGTGAGAAAAAAGAGCACGTCGTGGGGGCATTCTTACTTCTAAGAATAATTAGTTACCCAAAACTTGTTCTTCACCTTGGAGCAAGAATAAAATGATTAAAAGGAATTTTTTCTTTCTCTGATTACCTTTGTGGGACAGTCAAATACTGGTTACTATACCTTGTCTAAGTGTCAAAGCGTCAAAGCATTGAAGCATCAAAGTGCTGAAGCGTCAAAGTGTCAAAGTGTCAAAGTGTTGAAGTGTTGAAGTGTTGAAGCTTCAAAGCGTTGAAGCGTTGAAGTGATACTTAGAGGATGGAGTGCTGGATCTCTGAGTAGGTTTGACAGTAAGGTAAGGGAAGCAATGAAAATGGCCACAAATCAAATAGCCAAGTTCAAGGTTGGGACAGAAATAAAGCAAACAAAAAATTGCCACAACTCAATAGCAAGATTTGATGCTGTCTAAAATGGATAGGGAGTGTGATGGGTGAAGAAGGGGTTATTGGGGAAGAAATCAGTTTAATGTCAAAAGGGCTGCTGACATGCAAGCAGGGCTTGGCACAGAGGGGTCTTACCCACAGTAGGCTTAGGGGCAAGGTTACTGAAGGAGGCTACAAGGAGCAGAGGAGGATTGGTTGAATGGTGCTAAATGACACTTGCTGGGAAAGATCTCCTAGTAAGAAGTAGTAAACTGATTTCTTGGGGAACATCAGGAAGAGGGAAGAGGAGGCCTGTTAAATAGACAAGAGGTTGGAACTACAACAGAGGTACAAGTGATTGGGGCTCAGACTATACACATGATGTCATGGGAACAGTCTAAGTAACAGAGAGGGCTGATCACGTATGCTACTACATTAGGTTAGGCTGCTTCTACATTGGGACAAGGTTCCAGGTCTGAGCTTTCTAAGTTTGGAGAGTACCGTTGAAGGATGTACAGTGTACATGGGAGTCATGACACTATGTACTAATTAGAGAGAGTATGTAATACAATCTGCAAGAGGATGTACATAAATATTCCCAAAGGATAAACCACACAGAGGAGGTATGGGTTAGACAGAGAGATAACCCAAAGAGGTATGGGTTAGACAGAGAGGTAACCCAAAGAGGTATGGGTTAGACATAGAGGTAGAGTAGAGCCTGGGAGATTGAGTATGTGCAAGCCTATGAAGTCTATCTGTGTATAGTATGAGGTTAGACTATATGTAGATATGTACTGCATGAAGATCCTGAGGTATATAGTTACTGGAGACATATTGATGTAAGTCTCCTGAGCCCTGGGGTTGAAGTTCCTGAGAAAGTAGATCAGGCCTGAGGGTTAGACTGAGGTTAGACTGAGTTTGGTTTCAGTATGACAGTAGCATGAGAAAACTTGAATATTTAACTAAATGTGGGAATACAATTCTTTGTTTTTCCCAAAGATCCACACAGAATTTTGATGTTCCATGGAACCATGCAGGAAATTTTTTTCCATGGCTGCATTCATGAATTTTTAGTTCTGCAGCTTCTCAAAGGAACTTTTTACAAAAAATGAATCTTTGCATAAATCTTACACTGGATAAAAATATTTTTTTAACTCAATTCTAACATTTTACATGTATGTGTTATATAAATGAAATTTTGGATTGGGAAATTAAGTACCTCTTCCAATTCTTGGGAATGAGAGTGATTGCTAGTAGTATGTTTGGATTATGTTTATTTTATTTTTTTCTGCAAGTGGAAATGTTTTTTCTGGATTATCTGTGGGATTCAAGAATTATTTCTGAATTTTTTTATTTATCAAAAAATTTCCATATATCTTTCAGAAAATTCAGCACATATTTTTTTTTTTGCTGTTTGGAATTTTCATTCAAGGGAATTATACAAAACAAAGAATTTTGTGTCTCTGGAATCTCTCCTCAAGTATTATTTTTTCACTTTGAAAATGATTTTTTTTTCAAAGTATGCTTTTCTCATTAATCATT
>CM062631.1:598656-673656 GCA_025617555.3 Puccinia polysora
TCAATGGAATAGCCCTAAATTAAAAACACTAAAAATAAATTTCAGCTTGTTTTGAGCTGGTCCCATCATAAGAAGTCAAAATACTTATTATGATGGGATCAGCCCAACACAAGTTATAGTTATTTCATTGGACTAGCGCAAAACTAAATCAAAACCTCCAAAAAATAGTGCTATTCCATTGAGGTTGACTTTATACAAGTCCACCTCAATGGAATAGCCCTCAAGTACAAACAAAAAAAAACAACTTCAACTTGTTTTAAGTTGATCCCATCATAAGAATTAAAAATAATCCTTTTGATGGGATCAGCCCAAAACAAGTTGAACTGAATTAAAAATAGAATCTCATTCAAAAATACTCAAAAATCTCAAAATACTTATGTTCAAAATGTGATAAACCTTTATATTAATAGAACTACAAGATCAGCATCAGAAGTACATTTTAGACCAAAACCAAATGATAGAATGAAATCCCACATGATGAAGCAATATGGTTTTAATAAATTCAAATAAAAATGCAGTTGATCTTTGAGATGATCAACCCAAACAGAAGCTTTCTTTGAATTCAAAGAAGAAGGTTTTGCTACAATGGGTGGGATTGGAATCATATCTCCCTCAAGTAATAGATGAACCCAGTGGTTACTGTTAACAAAGCAAATGAAGATGGAATCTGATGGTTCTTTTACAACAATTTTTGTAGGAGTATAAGTAAAACACAAAGCCAAGGAAATGAAAAAAATTGACCTTCCAGAAGTGCGTACTATTATTTGGCCCATATCTGACCTTGCAAGCAAATTTGAAGAGGGAATCTTTTTATTGATGTATTTAACTTTAAACCTTTTTTTAAATATTTTTAACCTCATTGATACCCCCAAGTATCTTAGAATAGCATTCCTCATTTTCCCTTAATTTTCTATCATTTACCTTTGCAATTTAAACAATCCATTTTAATTCTACCCAAGTGATTTTGCAATGATTTTTAATCTGCAATTACCATCACCAACAGGATCCCAAACTTCACCCAACAGCTTCTGTAAGCTCTCAGTTATTTCATTGAGGTACTTAACTTTTTTTTCCTAGGATAAAAACTCAATTAGCTAAAATTTTCATCAAATTAATGAAATAAATACTCACCAAAGATGAGCTTCTGGTTGACTTCTCAACTTATTCTTCTTCCTCAGAAAAGGATTCTGATTCCAAATGAACAGAGCCTAATTCACTTCCAGTCTCTTCCTCTGAGATATGAAATTCAGATTTTGATCCTGACTTGGACTATAAAATCATTTCCCCATTAGTTTGTTAAACCCTAAAAAATAACACTTCTCAAAATAAAAGACGTAAAATTTTTGGTCTTTTTGGTGCCCTTCTAATATTTCTTTCCCTCTCAAGTTCACTTTCAACAAGCTCAAATCTTGAATTTTCACACAAGGGTCTTTCAGTTTGCTTCAACCACAGCTGGACTGTAAGAATTTTGGCTTGAGCCTTGGCCTAGCAACAAAATTTCTTGCATGCTTGGGCAGGGACTCTAAAAGCTGCACTTTAACTTCTTCAGGTTGTCCCATAAAAATTGGACTGAGCTTCTCAAAAAATTAACAAGGTTTCAGAACTGTATCAGTGTCAATACTTCAAAAAGAAAAGCCATCACTCATAAGGAAACCAACTAAGGAATCATCCATAAAATAGGAATCATCAATCAAAAAGTCTTCATCAAAAAGCAATCCAAACCATCCAAAATTCAAGAATCAAAATTAATTAACTGGAAGGACTATAGTCAACATATTCTCCAATATTGCTCAATGTATTTTTGAGTTGAATTTTATTCAGCCCATCTTTCATGCCTTCCTTAAAACCAGAGATTCTCCTCAGTTGAGGATGCACTGAGGGGCTTTCAGATGGTTGATGATTATGTTGCTCATTTCTAATTGAGAGGCTCCATGTGCAATCCGCTACTTTCTAAATTGCACGGATAAGGAATTGACAACTGAAATTCCTTTTGTGAGCCTGCGTTTTCCATTTTTTGAGCAAAGGCCCTTTGTATCTTCAATGCCTGTTGCATGCTAGGTCTAGTTATTTTTGTCTCTTTGAATTAAATGCTTCCAGAGTGTAGCCATGCATGGAGGCCCATTTTTTGAAAAAGAATTCTGCTTCTTCCCTAGTAGGAAAGGCTCTCACAGGAGGAGGTTCAAGGACATCTGGAACCTCATAGTTACATAGCTACATAGTTACATAGTAAAATTAGTATTGATAACTCCAAATCAATTTAATGGCACAGACCCACCACCAACAGTCAAGTCAAGTTGTAAGAAATCTTGTTCCTCAATTTGAACCCTAGATGAGGATTCAATTGGGGATTCTAATGTTTTATTTCCCAAATACCTACCAAAATACCTAGCTTCTTCCACAGCTTTGCTGAAGGTGATATCAATTAAGTCCTTTAACACAGCTATTTTGAAATCAGGGGGGCCTGGGCTCTCCACTGTTCCCATAATCCAAACACATCCCAAGTCAATTTGTTTTTCAATAAAACTGTTTCAAAAACCCCAAAGTGTACTCACTTTTGGGTGGTGAAAAATAAAATTATCCAACAGGAAAGTGTTGTGTGTGTACAGTTTGTGACAAGCATTTGTTATGCCAATACACAGAATGTGCAGGACAGTTTTAAATTTCTTTTTGTGGCCTGATAGTCCCATAATGTATGAAACACCACCAATTTTGGTTGAAGGCACTTAAATGTCATCTGGGGGTGCCTAGTTACTCCTGATTAACCCCTTAAATTTCCCCAAATGGGCCAAAAGTGTCAATCAACACAAGGGAAACCCTGTTCAAAAGTTGTGAATTTAACACTACCCATAAAAATTGAATCAAATAGTCAAATAGGAAAAAAGATTCAAATAAAACAAAAAGAGAGGCAAGATAACAAACAACCAAAAAATTCAAACCATAATTTCCATGTTTTTTCTGTGTGCTTTCCTGAAATTTAAGAATTTTCTACATTTTTCAATTGAATGGAGAATCACTTGATGAAAGTGTTAAATATTATTTGTTTTGAGAATCTATTTTTATTAATTAAATTGCATAACTTGGCACAAAATGTTTAACTGCTTTAGCATCCTCTGAGGATTTCAAATTGGTCAAGCATTTAGATTCAAAAACTGGTTTGTCTTTTAAACCACAGGGAAACTCTAAAATTATCAAAAAAGTGCTTCAAACAAATTGAAGGATTGGAAACACCACTTGAAATTTCTTTCCATTGTTTTGAAGGTCAGCCAGGCCTTCTATCAAAAATGGCCCAAGTGTCCCTTCATTTACATTTTGTGTAGTTTATATTATATAGATTATTTTTTTTGTATTTTTTTTTTAATTTTTAGGTTTTTATTGTTTATGTATGATTTTTTAATTTATATTTTCTACCAGTATATTCACCCAAATTTGGGAAGGCATGGCATTTTCCCAGTGCAGTATTGAATTTTCCTGGTGTGGAGGAATTTCATAGCCTTGCAATCTGGAACTGCGTTGCGGGTGCGCACTCAGCTTCTGGAGAAAGCTGGGATCAGCATCAGGTGCGCGGCTGGATCAGCAATAGCTGCGGCTGGATCAGCAATAGCTGCAGCTGGCTCAGCATTGAATGCACCACATCCATGATCCGTCCCAAGGATGCAAACAAAGAATGAAGCAAATCCAGTTGGTTTTGGGGAGGAGCTATTTTGGGGGAAATAGGCGTGGGACAGTTGCGCAGGGCTATATGGGGAGGAAATCAAAGGCGCACATTGGGCCAATAAAAACAGGGGAGGGGAGGCAGATTCATGAGAAGGAAAAACCTGGATGGGTGGCTAGGGCTGTAGAGGGTGGGACTTAGGTTACGTTCTTAGTTGTTGATATATCCAGGTTAGGGTTGAGGGGGAGGTTCATATACCTTGTCCTCAACTCCAACTTGTAGAGGAACAATGAGGAGCATCAAATCAGACCACTAGTTCGGAAGGAATGGAAGTAACTCATCCTCTTTTCATTTACTCTATCTATCCCATTTTGAAGGTGTGCCCAACTCCTTACAGATGCTGGTGACCAATAACTTCCAAATCAAGGACAGCCTTAACTAATTTCTCCATTTTGTTTCCACACTGGTGTGGTGCTCCAAAAACTAACCTATAGCCATCAGACTTACCTTTCTAATATAAGAACAGCTATAATCATCAAAAAGACCTCAAAAATGGATTCTACACCAAAAATAACCCCTAGTCACTCAGCCAAAGTACCCCTCTATCTCTCATGTTTGAGAAGATACAGCTCAAATCAACCCTGGCCTACCCATACCCCTACCAGGTGTCACAGACCAGTGAAAGTTCATGGACATACCCTGGATTCCTTCAAGTACATACCAAATACAGAAAAACCATACATAATTAATATATGCAAGACCCTGCATTCAGTACCAAAAAAACCTGCAGCAGTATGCAGAAGAAATATATGCAAGGCACTGCATGCAGAAACAAACCTGCAGCTGTATACAGAAGAAATATATGCAAGGAACTTCATGAAGGACCAAACAAATGACCAACCACCACTATACAGAAGTAATCTATGCAGGGGGGACCTGTATCAATGCAGAACAGCAATGCATGCAAGGGTGTACATGCATGTAGATCCTTCACAGCTCCTCCTCTGACCAGCCAAAATGCCTCATGAACTGTATTCACTGTACCAGGGAGACCCTCAGGGGCAGCCCTGGCCCCTGAGGGCAGGATTTTCTATGAATAGAGGGCCTCTCTCCCCCATCCAGGTCCCACAAGATCCCCCCATCCTTCCCTCCAGGGATCACCATGCCTCCTAGGCACCCTTAAACCATACTTTGACAATCCTCAACCATTATCCCATAAGCCATACTGTGACCATCACCAATCCCATATCCCATACAATCACCATCACCATCACCATCATCATCATCAACCACCACCATTACCCTGGACCATTCACCATCATCAACACATACTTTTAACCATGACCCAACCCAATAACCCATACTTTTGACAATCCACCACCACCACTATTTACCCAATACCCCATACCTTTGAACATCATCACCATGTCCCCATAACTTGAACATCACTAAACATCACCACATACCTTGACCAGCATCAATCATCATCACCATCAAACATCATCACCATGTCCCCATAACTTGAACATCACTAAACATCACTGCATACCTTGACCAGCATCAATCATCATCACCATGAAACATCATCACCATGTCCCCATAACTTGAACATCACTAAACATCACCACATAACTTTACCAGCATCAATCATCATCACCATCAATCATCATCACCATCCATCATCATCATCATCATCCATCATCATCATCACCTACCTTGACCATCATCAATCATCAGCACCACCATCAATCATCATCATCACCCTTCATCATCATCATCATCCATCATCACCATCACCCATCATCATCATCACCTACCTTGGATCTCATCAACCATCATCATCACCATACAACATCATCATCATCCATCATCATCACCTACCTTGACCATCATCAACCATCATCATCACCTATCATCATCCACCTCCATCACCATCAGTCTCAAGTATAAGCTCAACCATTTGAACCTTATTCAGTCATCACCTGTAACATCAAAGGA
Organism: Puccinia polysora; assembly: GCA_025617555.3. Taxonomy (NCBI): domain Eukaryota; kingdom Fungi; phylum Basidiomycota; class Pucciniomycetes; order Pucciniales; family Pucciniaceae; genus Puccinia; species Puccinia polysora. The sequence goes on from CM062631.1 coordinate 604,307, forward strand.
GTATCAATCAGTAACCAATAAAACAAGATAAATACATAAAAGATTAATACTGGATAAAAGATTCTTCCCTTACTCAGATTCTATAGCCTCATTCAAATATCTGTTCCACCAACTCTTCCTTATCAAGATTGAATAAATTGACCCTAGGTCTGATAGAGACTACTATAGTAGCAACTCTATCTGAAAAGCAGCCACCAATCTCTTTTCTTTTATTGTTGTGAGACTACTATATTACTTAGAGAGGCAGGCAATTCAAAATCACCCTTAGTATTTATCTATCTTATCAATAGTTGTAGTACTAAATTCCCCCTCAAGTGACTGCCAGCAAGCTATTTGCTAAAATTTACCCAATCTCAAAGGAGTCTCCACATCTGGTGTCCCAAAAGTGGCTTGATAATCTTCATTTTGGATCAAATAATCTCAAGCTCATCAATTAGGAAATATTAAACAGGAACCATTCAAGACCAAGTATTTGAAGAAACTATTAGGGAAAGAATCAAGATTCTAGTCAGTAAAATAAAAGAAACCCTCTTATTGGATCAAGAAAACATGGCCTCAGAAGAACCCACCAACAGAAGTTATCACCATGGACAAGTACAAGGAGCAACAAAAAAAATTATGGATCAGTCCAAGGAACTCCAGGAGACAAGGAATCAAATGAAATCAATGCAAGAATCACTGGATAATATTTAACAAATGTTCAAAACCTTCATGGAAAACACCCAGGAAAGGACAATGCAAGGAATACCAGAAACACCATTTACCCAATCATTTAGGTTCACCTCCACCCCCAGGACTGGAATCAGACAAGGCCCAGTCAGAATATTATCAGAATCAGACCCACCAGAAGATATTTCAGAGGTTACCACATTCCCAGGTCATACTGAAGAAGAAAGAAACCATCAGCACTCTAAGTTCATTCCTATGGATCACCACCAAAGGAACACTACCATGGACCTCCCCTCTCCAACAACCTCTAGGATCAAAGATGTCCAGAATGGAGTAGTTTTAGATACTTCCAAAGCCCAGATTGAGTTCAATGGAACTGAAGTGGAACTCTTTATTAAAAGGATTGAAAAATTTGCAGAACTACATGGTTCTGGAGGGAGGGACTCGGCCTTGCAGTTACCTTTTATCATCAAGGACATCAAACTCAGGGATTCTGTGGAAAACATGGAGGGGCATGAAACCAGGGACTGGGAGCTCCTCAAGAATGAAATGAAGAGGAAGTAGGAAGGGCCACTCCCCATAGAAGATTCAATGGAAAATCCATACCAAACCTACTCAAACAGACCCAGGAAAAAGGAGGCATCAGCACAAAAGAAGAATACAGAACGTTTATTGGGAACTATGAAGAAATGGTTGTCTACTTCATTAGAATGGGGTATGATAATAACAACTGGGAAAAGGGTGACATACTTTGGAAGGCCTTATTATTGGAAATAAAGAGGGAATTCAATAGAGGACTGGTTCAAGCCAGGCAAATTAGGAAATCCCTTAATGGATGCTATTTGGCTCTGGAATTGGAAATATTAAAGGAAAATGTGGAAAAAGCTCTGGCCCTGTGGGATATTTCTGAAGGGAATGAACCAATCAAGGAAAAGATAGAAGTTAAGAAAGATGTAAAATTTCAGCAAACTGTGGACAACAAAGAAGAAATCAAACAACTAAAGGACAAATTCAACAAACTCACCACTGCTCTCAACAACCAAAAACCAGCCCCACCACATTTTGACAGGGTAATAGGGCAACCACCCTATAGGGAACCAGGAGTCCCCACCCTTGCTCCAAGATGGCCTCCAAAATGTTACTATTGCAGAGATGAAACTCAAACTTCCTATACTTGTACAGACCTTAGTGAGGATATAAAAGCTAAGAAGGTTATCAAGCTAGGCCCAAACTACTACTACCCAAACCAACAACCTATCCCAAATAACACACCTGAAACATTGAAGGAATTGGTAAACAAGTTTCATGCCTCAAATCAACCAAAAGAAGAAACCACTAACCAACCAAAACCAGAGGAAAAGACAGTTCCAGTAACTGCAGTCCTTCAAGTTGGAGAATGGGGATCCTGGCACCCACCAGAATTCAACATTCCAGAACACCTACAGAAGATTTGGTTTTGTATGAGGAGATCACCTAGACTTAACCCCTCTAAAAACAACCATGGAGGACCAGAGGATGAACCAGAGGGTTCAAAGAAAAAGAAGGAAGGCAAGGACCCAAGAAAAAGGAAACCAAGTTATCCTGGATCCTGGATAGAGGATGACCAGGAAGATTCAACTTCAGAGGAAGAAGAAGTCCAGCCCATCCAAGAAAAATTCACCAGCAGGGCAAGGGAAATCAATGAAAATGTGGAACCTGAAGGTGAGAGAACCTTAAGCAACCTGGAAACAGCAAAAAATATGGATGAGTTCAAAATTGGGAACAATTTAAAAAATAAGATACTCAAACAAACTTTCACACTCACCATGGAGGAACTTTTGGCCATCTCACCAAAAATTTTCCAACAACTTTAGAGTACCAACACTGAGGAGGGGACTACAGCAAAATTACCTGTACCAGAAAGTAGGAAGGTTAAAGCTTGTCAAAACCATTTGGATCCAGAGGATGAAGATGAGTGTTATGGACTCAGGCAAAACCTCACCTATGCTTGTCCTCTTGGATTCATAGACATTTGGATCAAGAACAGGAAGGTAAGAGCTTTGGTGGATAGTGGAGCTGAACTCAATGTCATCCCTGAACACCTGGCCAACCAAGTAGGACTGGTAACCAAATAAATGTTGATGAATATCACTTGAATTGGAGGACAATCAACACCTCTGATTGGACTAGCAGAAAGGATTCCATTTATCAACCCAGGGGAACCAATATTGGCCAACTTCTTTGTAGCAAGAGGGAGTGTTCATATGGTCCTTGAGAGACCCTTCTTGGCTGACTACAAGGTCAGGTTGGAATTTTCCCAAAAGAGGGGAGAAATCCTCAGTTATGAACTACCTGGAGGGGAAAGGTTATGTATACCAATTTGTAAACCAGGTCAAGCAGGGTGGGAAATGGAGCCACCAAGAAGATTGAAAAGGGCTGGAATGACCCTCAGGAAGGTTCAATGGGAGGACCTGATTGGAACAGATGAAGAACTGGAGGATGGAGAAATCAAGGAAGACTTCAAAGAGCATGAAGGTGAAACCAAGATGGAACTGGACCAGTCACAAACTCAATGCAAAGAAATGGAATGGGAAAGGAGTCTGGAGCAAACAGAAGAACTAGAGGATACCACAGAAATCCCCTGGGAGGAATGGACAGCACATGACCAACCAGGGAACTTTTTCCAAAGGGTTTACTCAGAATTGTTCACTCAAAAGGAAAACCCAGAAAACAAGCACCAATGGAAAACTTACCTGGCTGGGGAATCACCAACTTAGAATTTATGGACATACTTACAGGCATTGGCTCCCTTGTTTTTCTCAAGAATGGTGATTGGGACTCAGATTATGGATATATCTCACCAGAGTTCAGGTTAGGTTTGTATCACCAGGAGCCCTGGGCAGAGTATTGGACTGAACAACTCATTTTCTGGAGGTAGGAAAGTATCCAAAGATACTGGGAGTACTTCAGGGAGATACCTCACCACCTCCTGGAACAATATGAACAACAGTTATTTTAATGTCCAGCATGACATTAAACTGCAGACCTTTCTCTCTTATCTGTGCTCCTAAAATAAAAAAATAAAAAAATCATTCAGTGTTGGTCTTTCTCCAAAAAAAAAACAAAATAAATTCAAAATAAAAAGAAAAATAAAATTCACAGTATTCATCATTCCAAATTCATAAAAAAACATAATCATTAAAGGCAAAAAAAATTGTGGTCTTGGCAAAAAAAGGGTATTCATTGCAAAAAAAAAATATTAAGAAGGGGCTTATTTTCTAATAGGGTACAACATAAACCTAAAATGCAAAAACAAAAAACAAAAAAATTAGTTTGAGTTCATTCCCCAGTTCATAAAAAAAATAGTAAGAAAAAAATAATAAAAAAAGAGACTCATGATTTTATTTCCATCTTAACACAAAGTGTAACAAAAAATAACACGATCAATGCAGTAGTAGGCCTTCAGTCTCATTTGAAGTGCTGAGGGAATGGGTGGGCACTTCATTATTTCTGAAAAATAGATGTAAAAAAAAGGGTAATCAGAAAACAGTTTACCCTTATTTTTATATATTTATATAAACCAACAAAAAAAATCAGACTTTCCATTTTTTCACAAGCCCCATCTGAACTTGGCACACCAAGTAAAGGTTATGCCGCAAAAAGGGGAAGCCACACAAATTCAATTCACTTGAAAGCAAATGAAGCAATTTGCGGAAAGATGATAAGGAATGACGGCGGCAACTGCCGTTGCAGAAAGCAGGTCCTAGTTAAGTGGAAAATAAAACAGAGCTCAGAATTGCTTCCAGGAATGGAAAATCTGATCAAGAAAAGGAGGACGTACAAACAAGCCAAGGGACTTGGGGCGGATGAAGGAAGGAAGAGTTAGGGAGCAAGGCCTCCTTATATAGACAACAATTGGCCTTTTGCCAGGGAGGGAACCCAAAGCTGAGCCAGAGTAGGGAACCCAGAGAAAAAAAATCTGAAAGCCAACTCGGAGTAGGATACAGGTCCAAGCGGCCAATTTGGAGATGCAGGCGGTGACGTCCCCGAGTTGAGTCACACGTTTTGACGCAAGGAACCAAACAAAAAAAGCATGGAAGGGAGAAGAATAAGATGCATGGAAGGATCGGCATGCAGGGTTGTCAATGCATGCAGGAATTAGACAAGATAAGGATAAAATGGAAACCAAGATTGAAAGCTTAGGTGATAGTTTGGCCCATCAGTTGGCCCATGGTCCGATTGGAGAAGAAAATATATATATATATACATATATTAATCAGCTTGCATACGATTGGATTGCGCAAGCCAGCCCCGGACTATCCGCATCAATAGGAAGGAAAAGGAAAAAATTGGAAGAAAAGAAAAGGAAAGAAGAACAAAATAAGAACAAACAAGCCATACCGGAATAAAACGCGACCATTGTCAAGGTTACTCCAATCTGATCAGAGAAAACCGCCGATGGCCGCAACCCAACCTCTGTCTTTCCACACTGATTGGAAGGATTGAGAAGAAATGAAAAAAATTATTAATTAAAAAAAAATCAATTGTGGTCGGCCTATCCCCACTCACCAAGGAATCAACGTGGCAAGAAATTGGTTGATCAGATTAATTAATTCAACCAAAGATCAACCAACCAATCTTGCAATTTGTGCAACCTGATTGCTTCCAGCCCGCCAAGCCGCGTTGTTTGGAAGGAAGAAGAAGAATAAGGTAAATTAGATAAATTAAAAAAAGGATGAAAAAATAAACAGAACAAAACCAAACAACCTTGCGCGCCACTCCCACCTCTACCAATTGTAGGAGTCAACCAGTCAACTTAATTGTCCTTTCCGCTGATTGGAAGGACCAAGAAAAAGAAAAATTAATTATTAATTAAAAAGATTGACCGCAATTGGCCTGCTTGTACGCGCCAAGAATTCAATGATGCAAGCGGTTGGTCAATCAGATTACTTAATTCCATCAATTATTGAACTGTCAATCCCACAATTTGCCGCACAGTTGAAACACCTGCAGGTCCTGCATCATTCGGAAGGAATAGGAAGAAAAAAATAAATTTGATAAATTACAGCAAAAAACCACATAAATAAAAAAAAAATGGACCCAAACAAATCTCACAGTTAGCTGCGTCCATACATTGTCTCTGTTGCAACACACATAACAACCCAAGTTGCAAAGGAAAATGCAAACCTGCATTTTATTGGATTGCGCAAGTGGGCGTTAGCAACTATGCGCAATTGAACCTGGAAAAGAGAAGAAAAAAACATACAGAAGGGGAACATGAAATTTGTGGCTTACCGATTACATAATTGAAAACTGGCTGTATTGCTGTATTTGATTCGATCACGTCAGGAGGGTGGCTGCCGCAAAGATTGATATTGATTGGGAATTTGGAGCCGGGGCAATTGACAAACAAGATGGAGTCCCGAACGACTACTGCGCGCCCCATCCTGGTACGACAACCTTGCGCGCAAATGCCTCTCTTTTTTTGATGACAATCACACGCCCCGCCTTTGGAAAAAAAACTGCTGCGCAACTGGAGCGCAACTCTGCACCTTAAACCAAAATCAATCCCTCCCGCCACCGGATAGCGCACACCGCCGCAAAGGCGGCCCAATAGCGAACACCTCTACGGTCCCCTGTAAGACCTTAAACTGCAGAACACAACCATTTCTTCCTCTTCGACATAGAGAAGGGGGAAATAAAATAAAATAAAATAAAACATCATTTGTTCCTTGGTAAGACCTGAAACTTCCTACACTCAAAGACAATTACAACAAAAGGAATAAAATATATAATAATAATAATAATAATAATAATAATAATAATAATAATAATAATAATAATAATAATAATAATAATAATAATAATAATAATAATAATAATAATAATAATAATAATAATAATAATAATAATAATAATAATAATAATAATAATAATAATAATAATAATAATAATAATAATAATAATAATAATAATAATAATAATAATAATAATAATAATAATAATAATAATAATAATAATAATAATAATAATAATAATAATAATAATAATAATAATAATAATAATAATAATAATAATAATAATAATAATAATAATAATAATAATAATAATAATAATAATAATAATAATAATAATAATAATAATAATAATAATAATAATAATAATAATAATAATAATAATAATAATAATAATAATAATAATAATAATAATAATAATAATAATAATAATAATAATAATAATAATAATAATAATAAAAATAAAAATAATAAAAATAATAAAAATAATAAAAATAATAAAAATAATAAAAATAATAAAAATAATAAAAATAATAAAAATAATAAAAATAATAAAAATAATAAAAATAATAAAAATAATAAAAATAATAAAAATAATAAAAATAATAAAAATAATAAAAATAATAAAAATAATAAAAATAATAAAAATAATAAAAATAATAAAAATAATAAAAATAATAAAAATAATAAAAATAATAAAAATAATAAAAATAATAAAAATAATAAAAATAATAAAAATAATAAAAATAATAAAAATAATAAAAATAATAAAAATAATAAAAATAATAAAAATAATAAAAATAATAAAAATAATAAAAATAATAAAAATAATAAAAATAATAAAAATAATAAAAATAATAAAAATAATAAAAATAATAAAAATAATAAAAATAATAAAAATAATAAAAATAATAAAAATAATAAAAATAATAAAAATAATAAAAATAATAAAAGTAATAAAAATAATAAAAATAATAAAAATAATAAAAATAATAAAAATAATAAAAATAATAAAAATAATAAAAATAATAAAAATAATAAAAATAATAAAAATAATAAAAATAATAAAAATAATAAAAATAAGAAAAATAAGAAAAATAAGAAAAATAATAAAAATAACAAAAATAACAAAAATAATAAAAATAATAAAAATAATAAAAATAATAAAAATAATAAAAATAATAAAAATAATAAAAATAATAAAAATAATAAAAATAATAAAAATAATAAAAATAATAAAAATAATAAAAATAATAAAAATAATAAAAATAATAAAAATAATAAAAATAATAAAAATAATAAAAATAATAAAAATAATAAAAATAATAAAAATAATAAAAATAATAAAAATAATAAAAATAATAAAAATAATAAAAATAATAAAAATAATAAAAATAATAAAAATAATAAAAATAATAAAAATAATAAAAATAATAAAAATAATAAAAATAATAAAAATAATAAAAATAATAAAAATAATAAAAATAATAAAAATAATAAAAATAATAAAAATAATAAAAATAATAAAAATAATAAAAATAATAAAAATAATAAAAATAATAAAAATAATAAAAATAATAAAAATAATAAAAATAATAAAAATAATAAAAATAATAAAAATAATAAAAATAATAAAAATAATAAAAATAATAAAAATAATAAAAATAATAAAAATAATAAAAATAATAAAAATAATAAAAATAATAAAAATAATAAAAATAATAAAAATAATAAAAATAATAAAAATAATAAAAATAATAAAAATAATAAAAATAATAAAAATAATAAAAATAATAAAAATAATAAAAATAATAAAAATAATAAAAATAATAAAAATAATAAAAATAATAAAAATAATAAAAATAATAAAAATAATAAAAATAATAAAAATAATAAAAATAATAAAAATAATAAAAATAATAAAAATAATAAAAATAATAAAAATAATAAAAATAATAAAAATAATAAAAATAATAAAAATAATAAAAATAATAAAAATAATAAAAATAATAAAAATAATAAAAATAATAAAAATAATAAAAATAATAAAAATAATAAAAATAATAAAAATAATAAAAATAATAAAAATAATAAAAATAATAAAAATAATAAAAATAATAAAAATAATAAAAATAATAAAAATAATAAAAATAATAAAAATAATAAAAATAATAAAAACAATAAAAAAAATAAAAATAATAAAAATAATAAAAATAATAAAAATAATAAAAACAATAAAAATAATAAAAACAATAAAAATAATAAAAATAATAAAAATCATAAAAATAATAAAAATAATAAAAATAATAAAAATAATAAAAATAATAAAAATAATAAAAATAATAAAAATAATAAAAATAATAAAAATAATAAAAATAATAAAAATAATAAAAATAATAAAAATAATAAAAATAATAAAAATAATAAAAATAATAAAAATAATAAAAATAATAAAAATAATAAAAATAATAAAAATAATAAAAATAATAAAAATAATAAAAATAATAAAAATAATAAAAATAATAAAAATAATAAAAATAATAAAAATAATAAAAATAATAAAAATAATAAAAATAATAAAAATAATAAAAATAATAAAAATAATAAAAATAATAAAAATAATCAAAATAATAAAAATAATAAAAATAATAAAAATAATAAAAATAATAAAAATAATAAAAATAATAAAAATAATAAAAATAATAAAAATAATAAAAATAATAAAAATAATAAAAATAATAAAAATAATAAAAATAATAAAAATAATAAAAATAATAAAAATAATAAAAATAATAAAAATAATAAAAATAATAAAAATAATAAAAATAAAATAAATAAATAATATCAATAAAAAAATCATCTTGGTCCTTGGTTAAACCTTAAACTGCCCACACAAAAAATATATATGATATAAAATATACAAATAAATCAAGGAGATTATTAATGTTTAAATTCAAAATAAGGGACAGGGAATACAAGGAAGAAGGAAAGAGCTGAAGAAATCAAGATTGGTTTGAACTTCCAAAATTTGACCCAATCCAAGATTTCAATATGTGTCAAGGTAGCAAGTAACAAGGGATAATTTATCTTTAACCAGAAAATTCAGAGTGAAGATTTTATAATTGGTATACCAAAGAAAGAGAATCTATCAATTTGGAATAGGTGCAAACAGGGAATCAAGGTTTAAAATTGGTGAAGATTGAAAAGAAATTTCAAGTTTAAAAAAGAGTCAAAGGGGTATTTGTCCTTGTCAAGGAGGTACCATATCATCGATGGATATGGAGAAGGGAAAGGAAGTGTGAAGAAGGATGCAGAACCTGTCTTTTCCAAGGAGAACCAAACTACAAATCAACAAACTAGAGGAATGGAAGGGATCAAATATGCTTTGAATTGCTACATGAATAAATCAAGAATGAATGAAGAGAAGAAGGTTTGACGATAAATCTTCAAAATAGTCAACAGGGCCAACTGGATTGCCTAAGATTTCTTTCACCTCTGGGTTTCTTATTATTTTACATATAATTATTTAATTTTTGAACAATAGAAGAAGGGAAGAATGAGGAGAGCATGTGGAGTCTGATTTCTATAGGCAGGAATGCTGCGGACAGCATTAATTTGGGGGGATGTTGTGCTCCAAAACCTAACCTATAGCCATCAAACTCACTTTTCTAGTATAATAACAGCTCTAATTATCAGAAAGACCTCAAAAATGGATTCTATACCAAAAATAACCCCTAGTCACTCAGCCAAAGTACCCCTCTATCTCTCATGGTTTAGAAGATACAGCTCAAATCAACCCTGGCCTACGCATACCCCTATCAGGTGTCACAGACCAGTGAAAGTTCATGGAAATACCCTGGATTCCTTCAAGTAAATACCACATACAGCAAAACCATACATAATTAATATATGCAAGACTCTGCATGCAGTACCAAACAAACCTGCAGCAGTATAACGATGAAATATATGCAAGGCACTGCATGCAGAAACAAACCTTCAGCTCTATACAGAAGAAATATATGAAATTAACTTCATGAAGGACCAAAGAAATGACCAACCACCACTATACAGAAGTAATCTATGCAGGGGGGACCTGTATCAATGCAGCACAGCAATGCATGCAAGGGTGTAAATGCATGTAGATCCTGCACAGCCTCCTCCTCTGACCAGCCAAAATGCCTCATGAACTGTATTCACTGTACCAGGGAGACCCTCAGGGGAAGCCCTGGCCCCTGAGGGCAAGATTTTCTATAAATAGAGGGCCTCTCTCCCCCATCCTGGTCCCACAAGATCCCCCCATCCTTCCCTCCAGGGATCACAATGCCTCCTGGGCACCCTTAACCCATACTTTTACCATCCTCAACCATTATCCCATAACACATACTGTGACCATCACCAATCCCATATCCCATACAATCACCATCACCATCACCATCATCATCATCAACCACCACCATTACCCTGGACCATTCACCATCATCAACACATACCTTTAACCATGACCAACCCAATAACCCATAATTTTGACCATCTACCACTGACATTATTTACCCAATACCCCATACCTTTGAAAATCATCACCATGTCCCCATAATCTGAACATCACTAAACATCACCACATACCTTGACCAGCATCAATCATCATCACCATCAAACATCATCATCATGTCCCCATAACTTGAACATCACTAAACATCACCACATACCTTGACCAGCATCAATCATCATCACCATCAATCATCATCACCATCCATCAACATCATCATCATCATCCATAATCATCATCATCTACCTTGACCATCATCAATCATCATCATCACCATCCATAATCATCATCATCCATCATCATCACCCATCATCATCATCACCTTCCTTGAACCTCATCAACCATCATCATCACCATAAAACAGCATCATCATCCATCATCATCACCTACCTTGACCATCATCAACCATCATCATCACCTATCATCATCCACCTCCATCACCATCAGTCTCAAGTATAGGCTCAACCATTTCAACCTCATTTAGTCATCACCTGTAAAATCAAAGGAGTATCAATCATTAACCAATAAAACCAGATAAAATACATAAAAGATTAATTTTGGATAAACAATTCTTCCCTTACTAAGCTTCTATAGCCTCATTCAAATATCTGTTCCACCATTTCTTCCTTATCAAGCTTGAATACATTGACCCTAGGTATGATAGAGACTACTATAGTAGCAACTCTATCTGAAAATCAGCCACCAATCTCTTTTCTTTTATTGTTTTGAGACTACTATAGTACCTAGAGGGGCAGGCAATTCAAAACCACCCTTAGTATTCATCTATCTTATCAATAGTTGTAGTAATAAATTCCCCCTCAAGTGACTGCCAGCAAGCTATTTGCTAAAATTTACCCAATCCCAAAGGAGTCTCCACACTGGTTTCAATGCAAGAGGTGCATAATAATTTTTGAAAATGAATAAAAACCCAAGGACATCAATGCCTTCTGAGTTTTGGGAAGTTTTGCAATCTTTTTATAGAAGTAGATTTTGTATTTTATAGGGTTTGTTTTTTTATGGTGGCTGTTTATATATTTTTCCATCATTGAGGTGGAGGTGTGGAACTGTTTGGGTGGCCCTTCCTCTGGCTTCTTAATTTATTTTTTTAGTTAAATATATATATATATATATATTTAAAAAATTCCCAGGCTATAGTAATGCCAAAAAATTACTAATATCATGCCCATGATGCCTTTTGGTTTCATATTAGCAATTATTTACTTTAATGACGCGAATTGGTGTGCTTTACCACCCTGGGAAGGCAGAAAGCCTTTTTAAGGTTTGAAGGGATGCTTGGGGTGGGAAAACACATCATTTTATGTTTTTTGTGCCTCAAAAGGCCTTTAAATATTAATCAAGGCAGTTTGGGGCTCAATTAAACCCTCTACTACCTCTGTGAAACCTGTCTGGGGTAGAAGGTTTTGGAGAATTCAAATATTAACACCAATTCAGTGAATTTGAAATTTAAAAATGCAATAAATATCAATCTTTTTCAAGGAACTCAAATCTTACCTCATATTTGAAAAAAAACCTTCATCAAATGTAATAAAAATGAGAAAAATGATAAGAACTCATTTTTTTACACAAAACCATATATTTCAGTGGAACATAAATAAATTTTTACCAAAAATAAAAAAATATAAGAATTCTAAAAATACTATTTGATGAGGAGAATTCAAAATATCCCAGGTTTTTCCACAAAATTATCATGCAGAAAATGAATAATTATATATAACATGAAAAAAAAATTCCTTTGAAGAAAGATTAATATTTCTCATGGAATTCAAGTGTCTTTTTAACAAAAAGAAATAGAAAAACTATACTTACGGTATTTCAAGCTTGTCTTAGCACACCCCCAATTATTGATTTGAAAAGAGCTCAGCGGGCTTTGGAGTTTTCCCAGAAGGTTTTATTTCTGAATCAGTTTTCTCTGCAAATCTTGGCATACAGCCAAGTTCATATTGGCCAAGGCCAAGCTATCGGCACCTCCCCTCAATTTATCCTCTCCCCCTTGCTCCTCTCCCCCTTTCTCCCTCCCCAAAGTGCCAATCCAGCTGCATAATTTGGCTTCCTTTAAACCTTGAGGTTCCCAAGTAAACCAAAATTTAAATGAAGTGGCGGTTCCAATTTTAAGAGCTCCCAAAAATCCAGAAATTTAATTCTGTCTAGCAAAAGGTGAGGATGGCAGTTGGTTTGCCTCTGAGACATACAGTCTTCCAATGGTTGATGCAGCTGTATCAACCCATGATCATGTCAAAATTCATAAAACACTTATTTCTGTGAGGTTTCAACCCAATATAAAATTTGGTGGGCGTGGCCAATTGGCTTGGGTGTTGGCCAATTCAAGCTTTGGCCCAACCCACCCAAACTTGTCTCTGTGCCAAGTTGCACTTGTCTATGTGCCAAGCAGGCTTTGGGGGGTGCCACAAGGGCTCTAGGGGGTTCCCAGGGCACTTTAGCAAAAAAACAGATAATTTGGGTGGGTTCCCAAACAAGCTTGAAATAAAATATGTCTGTTTCATTTGGGGATTCCAAAGATGTTTAAATCAAAAAGTTCAATCAAATTCAATAATACCAGGATTTAATGGAGGTTGTAACATTTTCCATAGATCCAAGAACTTCTGATGGCCTATTTCCCGGTTCTTCAAAACCCTCCTGGACCTATATTCTTACCATAATTTATCAACAGGTGACATTGGAACATTATTCCTGAAGAAAAATTCCTCTTGAATCACTTTCAAGGCTAGGAAATGACATCAATTTACAAAATCAATAAAAATGGGGGAGTTTGAATTTTCAGGAAAATCACAAGGGAACAATTTCAATGATTGTGACTTTGAGATCCAGACTATTGGGTATTCATAATAATTGGTAAGCCCATGAACCAAATGTGGAAACCTCATCTAATTATTTGTGGTAAACTTCAAGCCATCAGAATAAATTATTTGTAGTACCTGATCAATAGCCAAGGGATCATCAGAGTTCTTCCAAATACCTTGATAAAATTCCTTCTTTTTTTCCAATTTAAATTTTTATTTTTTTTCTGAAATCTGGGAAGGTTCCCCCAACCTTATGAGCCAAGGAATATTAACCAAAATTACCATCCCTTTCTGTTTTAAGGATTTTAATATTTTTTTGGCAGGAACAACTGCTGCAATCATGGATCTGACTTTGTTTTTCAATTTAGGTTGAATTTTTAAATGAATTGATTGGCCACTAGGACCAAAAAAGGGCTAATATTTGTGTCCCAGAGTACTTAAAACTCAATTCCATTGGCTTTAATTGCTTATTTTTTATCCATAAATCTTAAAAGGGAAATCAAACCTCCTTGAGGAGCTCTGAAATGATGAAGCACTAGGATTGGATTCATGTTTACAGGCCAAGGAGCACTTTAATTACACATTCTTTTCCTTGTGTGAAGTCAGGATTCTAACTGGATAACCATGATAATTTTTAAAATTTTGGGAAAACTGCATCAATTCAGCATCAGTTGAAAAAGATCTTTCAGGAGGGGTTTTGCATCTGACTTGGATATAAGTTATTCATATTGATTTTGTTTTTTAAGATTGCACCTTAACTTCTCTGCCTTTGTCTCAGTAGCTATGCACACCTCAGCGCCCAGGTGGACCTCCCACAATCCCTTGGGGGACTCAGGGTCCTCTCTTCTTCTGGACGGATGGGGTTCTCTCCTTGATCTCCCCGCTTCATCTTTTCCACAATCTCAATCTCCCTTCTTCATCTTTCTACCATCTATCTTGACCTTTCCTTCTCTCTCTTCCTTCTTCTTCTCATCTTCACTCCAACCCTCAAATGAACTGTGACTTGACTTTCACTTCTCAAATCCTAACTCCATACGCATGTCAACACAACTCAAGCTCTCCAATCAATCTTGCCAAACCAAGTAAAGGCCTCCACAAATATCTGCCTGGTAAGAGACTGATCCTCAAGGCCTTCAACTCAATGTCTCTGACAGACTAGCTTCATTGTTTGTAGCGGCCCATCTATGCCGCCTCAACTCTACCAACTTTGATTCTGCCCGTGTCCTGTGTCATCTGATCTCCTTTCTGCCAATCAAATAACTCTAAGATGTTGGTTTCTGTATTCTTTCTTCTTCTCATGTTTCTATTTCTGATTTCTATTTTTTCTGAATTCTTTGTTCAGTCTGCTGGCTTTAAGCTCTAAGAAATTACATCAGAATCTTATCTTGGTTAAAAGCCAAAGACAACTATACACTATCAAAAATGAGCAAACCAGCAGAAGCCAACAATTATTTTCACCAGGTTGCACTCAAGGCTTCTGTCAATGCTATCCCCCAACTCAAAGAGGATAATTACTCTATTTGGCGCAATAAAATGATGATGCTGTTTGGCCTCAAGGACATCAAAGAGGTTATGACCCTGAATGTGGGCCAACTACCCATAAAACAAGATTGAGAAATTTGAGCCATCATTCTATCCAAACTCAACAGTACCACCCATGCCAATGTAGTCAACGCCTCAAACATAAAGTCTTCAAAACTGCTTTGGGCCAAGATCACCCAGAGATTTGCCTCATCTGAAACTGCCAACCAAGCTTGCATATTTAATCAACTCCTACATGCCCCATTTAATGAACACGCCATTGAAGGATTCATAACCAACATTCAAAAAGCACTTACTCATATGGCTGATGTAGGAATAGACTTACCAAACAATATACTGGAGTACTTAATACTCATCAAATTCCCACCTTCTCTAGAGAATTTGAAACTGTTAGAATTTTTGTCTACTGTTAGTGTTGCCTGAATCTTGAGTGCAACCTGTCTTGTAGTCCTTCACCTTTTGCTATCTCTGATGGCCCAGTATTGAATATTTCTTATTCATTTCCAGTTATTTGTTCAACCACTTGTCAGCCTCTTTTGTACTTAGTCTACTTAAGCCAGCTGAACCTCAAGTGAATGAACACCAATCTGTTCTTCCCTACACTGAACCGGAGTGCCCCCTTGACTCCCAAGATCCGCTCCTCTTGGCGTCACAAGATCTTTCCTCACCTCCTCTTAAGTGTTTCAACCGGAGCCTCAATCTCAAACACCAACATAAACAACAAATCATGCACGGCAAGAAGCTAATCATGGTAGAGGTGGTATTCAATCACTTAACTCAGTTCAACAATGAGCGTAAGGAACAACACAAGATGGGCAAATCTGCCCAAGACGTTTCTTTGGTAACCATAAAAAGGAAGCCAGATAAGGAAGACAGAAGGTCTGCATTAAGTGCAAAGAAGGTTTCCACAACCCAAATGCACCACATCCCAAATCCTTGTTTTTTCATCTTCACCCTCAAATTGCGCCAGAATGGTGGGTCAAGCAGTAAAAGGAATGGAAGAATATAATCAAGAAAACACCTACTATCAACTACCACGCACTACTCCCCCTCTGGATCAATACAGATAATACACCCAACCTCCTCTTAGACTCTGGCGCAAACATACATATATTTAAGGACCTGAAGTATTTTACCTTGATCAATCTACAGGACAAGCTAGAAGAAGTTAAGACAGAAAAGCCTGAAGCAAATCTTAAGATTTGGGGAACGGGAACGGTTTGGCTTGAGTGGAAAGAATCCATTATCACGCTCAAAGGATGCATGTATGTCCCTGATATATTGGTCAATTTGATTAGTCCCAGTCTCCTGGCGAAAAAGGGATTTTGTCTTTTACAAAAGCAAGATAAATTTCACATCATCCAAGGCAAAGAAATGGTGCTTAAAGGTCTAATCCAAGATAATCTATTTGTGATCAAGAAGCCTCGAAATGTTGGAAACAATTTATTGGTCAATCTTCTGAATCAACCTAAAATCAATTCTTCCATTGAGACTCCATCTTTATCCCATCTCCACAAGATGTATGGACATGCTTCAATCTCTACACTCAAAACTGTACTCAAAGATTAATAATTGAAAGAGGAATTAAGCAAGTTCCAATGAAATGGATGCGTACAAAGAAAAATAACAAGGGCTCCATTCTTAGCCACCTCGAAGTCATCCTCAAAACCCCGGGAGAGAATTCACCTGGACTTGATAGGTCAGATCACCCCCCATTCAAAAGCAGTCATAGATATATCTTGACTCTTGCGGAAAACTTTACAGGCTATCTTGCTGCCTTTCCTCTCCAATCCAAAGAAGAGACTCCTAATGTTATCATCAACCTTCTTGAGACAGAATACAAACGGTTGAATTATTACCCCACCAAAATCTTCTCAGACAAAGGCACCAAATTCAATAATGATACCCTGAAGGAATTTTCCAAGTCAAAGCACATCAAGCTCTTGACTTCTGAGCCCTATCACTCCCAACACAACAGCCAAGCCAAACAAGCAAACCAAACAATTATAGAATTGGCGCGTGCAACCTTCTCATCTTCAAGATTGAATAAAGGATATTGGCATATTGTGGTTAGAAGTTGCTGTTTCATGCTCAATCAAGTCCCTAGGGAAGGTAACAACCAATCCCCTTGGGAACTCATGTTTAACAAGAAACTATCTGCTAATTATTTGAAACCTGTAGGATCTCCAGTCATTTACCTTGCAAATTGGCTTCAAAAAGGGAGAAAATTCAATGAGAAGGGATTAGAAGGGAGCCTAGTTGGGTTCAATTCCGTTTTCCATTCTTACCTGATACTCAACTCATCTGGTGCTGTTTTTGAAACCAAACACGTACAGTTCCTCAAAAATTCTTTCAAAAACTTTCCCCTTCTTGAATCACCGGGGATAGATATCTTCAGTCAATCCAACTTTGAGTCAAACAAATCTGACTTTTCCTCAATTGAAAAGCAAAATGCCTTTTGCAAATCGCAAAATTAACTATCAGAATCCGACTCAGATCAAGAAGATTCAGAATCTATTGAGTCTTTTTCCTCCAACCCTCATCCTTCTCCACCTTCTCCTGTCCCAGAACCTCCCGTTCAACTCATTTCTCAAAGACCTAGACGGGAAACAAGGAAGCCTCAACAATATGGTTTCTACCACTACTACAAGCCCCCTTCCTATAAAGCTGCGCAGAAATGTGCCAAATGGCCCAAGTGGAAGAAAGCTTCCAAAGAAGAGATAAACTCTATAGAACTTCAAGACGTCTGGGAGGAGTACTACGTAATCCCAGATAACATCTTGAATACTACTTGGGTCTTCAAGGTGAAAGAGAATTGCCATGGAGACCCTGTCAAATATAAGGCTTGACTTTGCGTTCAAGGATTCAATCAAGTCTTAGGAATTGATTACAATGAAACATGGGCACCAACGGGCAAACTTGGATCACTCCAAGTGGCCCTCATATATGGTCTGAAGAAGAAAATGAAACTCACTCAATTCAATGGGAAAGGTGCATTTCTCCATGCCCCCATTGACAAAACTGTCATCATAAGGACCCCAGAAGGGTCAGACAGGAAATCTCCCTACCTAAAATTAGAAAAATCTCTCTACTTTTTGAAACAATCCCCCAAGAACTGGTATGAAACATTGACTTCATGGATTAAGTCCCAAGGATATTTTGAATCAACCAGCGATCCCTGTCTGTACCTTAACTCTAAAATGGGAGAAATAATCTACTTCCACGTTGACGACCTGATCCATGTAGGCAATTCTAACCTATTTGAAATAAATTTCCTTGAACGATTCAAGAATTAATCGTGCCATCCTCCCAAAACTATCCTCCGCATGCTTATGGAAATTGAAGACAACCAAACTCTTTTAAGTCAGCCCAACCACATTGCCTGCGGTCTTGAATAACTTGGCTTATCCTTGTGAAAAGACACTCATATTCCATTGACTCAGAATCTCAATCTTGAACCCGCTTCCAACACGGATCATGCCAAATTCTGTCAACTTAATGTCAAATATAGATCTGCAATTGGCCTCCTCAACCATCTTGCTCAATACTCTCAACCGGACATCGCGTTCTCTGTGTCTAGCCTGGAAAGGTTCAATGTTAAACCTGGCATGACACACTGGAGAGAAGTCAAGAAAGTGTGGAAGTATCTCAAAACAACTAAGAACCTCAAACTTGTCATCAAATGGAGCCCAAACAAGAAGTTCTCTCAAGTTTCAGCGACACTACCTGGGAAGATGATCAAATCTTCCACAAATCTCAAACTGGCTACATTATCTTCCATTACAGCACTCCAGTCATCTGGAACTCTACCAGGAAAAGAAATATTACCTATTCCTCCACTGAATCCAAATTGAATGCGCTACTTGACTGTTACTTGGAGGTCAAGTGGATTAAGCACCTTGTTAGCAAGATTTATCAAACTAAAAAACCAAGAACCACTCTATACATTGACAACAAGGGGTTGGACGACAAAATCAAGAAATTTGGGTCACATTCGAAGTCCAGGCACATTGATATCAAAACAAAGGGACTACGTGAGGACTATATCAACAAAGAGTTTGCCCTCAATCTTATTCAGAGCAATTACATGATTGCCAATTCCCTTACAAAAGCCTCTTCAATGACTTCCTTGGACCTCCTCCAAAAGAAAATCTTTCTGGACGTAATGGACAAATAACCTTTCAGATCATTCTCTCACCAGTCACGTGGGGTGTTAAGATTGCACCTTAACTTCTCTTCCGTCGTCTCAGTAGCTATGCGCGCCACAGCGCCCAGGTGGACCTCCCACAATCCCTCGGGGGACTTAGGGTCCTCTCTTCTTCTGGACGGATGGGGTTCTCTCCTTGATCTCCCCGCTTCATCTTTTCCATGATCTTGATCTCCCTTCTTCATCTTTCTACCATCTATCTTGACCTTTCCTTCTCTCTCTCTCTCTCTCTTCCTTCTTCTTCTCCTCTTCCCTCCAACCCTTGAATCAACTGTGACTTGACTTTCACTTCTTGAATCCTAACTCAACACGCATGTCAACACAACTCAAGCTCTCCAATCAATCTTGCCAAAGCAAGTAAAGGCCTCCACAAATATCTGCCTGGTAAGATACTGATCCTCAAGGCCTTCAAATCAATTTCTCTGACAGAATAGCTCCATTGTTTGTAGCCGCCCATCTATGCCGCCTCAACTCTACCAACTTTGATTCTGCCCACATCCTCTGTCATCTTATCTCCTTTCTGCCAAACAAATAACTCTAAGCTGTTGGTTTCTGTATTCTTTCTTCTTCTCATTTTTCTATTTCCAATTTCTATTTTTTCTGACTTCTGTGTTCAGTCTTCTGTTTTTAACCTCTAAGAAATTACATCAGAATTTTATCATTGTTTATTATTGTCAATGGGAATGTCTGGATCTTGATAAACCACACCAGTTATACCTTCAGAATCCATATCATCATACTAAGACATCTTTGGAAACTCTTTAGTCAATTCTGGTTGCCTTATTTCCCTGGTAAAATGTGAGGAATAGATATGTGACAGGGATCTCAAAGTAAAAAAAAATCAATAAAAAATAAAAATGTCATAAATCAGTCAACAGCTATGTTATTTTCAAATTTTATAAAGAAAGTTTTTATACCTTGCATGGCTGTGGGAAAGATGGTATCAATCTGGAAGTGAAAGAATGGAATCATTTTGAAGTTTTTATTGAATAGAGGGAGTATTTGAACTGATATCAGATTGTTGTTTTTAAGTTTGGAAAGTTTGATTGGAGGTTTAATTGGATTGGTAATTTTTTTGAGATTCACAATATTTTTTTTCCTCAATTGGGAACATAAGTCTCAGATCTGATACAAAATATATAAAAAAAATCAATCAGACATCATTATAAAAACACCTCATAAAATAAAAACAACATAATTAAGCAGCAATTATTCAAAATAATTAACAAGAATTACAACATACCTTGAGTGCCTGTAAAATAAGGAATCCTTTCAATTTTTTTTCAATTTAAGATTTTTCAGTTTGATATGGTTGAATGCCTTTTGAATATTGTGGAGGGCCTTGAGCTTGGTACGTATTCTGGAAATAATTTGGATCTTGATACAAAGAAGAATTTTTGGTGTAGCCAAGGGGATCATACAAGGGTTCATATTTTCTACCCAAATAACTACTGGCATTATTTTGGTAATTGGTTTCAGAGGTTGGAAATATTGGTTGAGGTAGATGATGAAAATCTTCAAAAATATAGGAGTGATTTTAAGCTGAATAATTGGCAACACTTGAATTACTAAAGGCATTCATTAGAGAAGTGGTGTGGCTTTAAGGGCTATTAGTTAGCCTTTTTCAAAAAAACAGATCTTCTTGGGTTTATTTCATCATAATAAGCATTGGATTTTTTAGTGTTATCCATTTTTTAATATGTTGATTTTGAAGTACTTGTGGTTTAAAGTTCTGTGGTGATAGAATAGTGATGAATATCTGTTGACATATATCATTGACCTCCTTCTCATTATTCTATATTTATTATTATTATTCTTTATGTTTGTTTTTACTTTCCTTTTTATATTTCTCATTATTTATTTTTATTTCCTTAATTTTCTCAATACAACTACGCATGCGCTCACCTAGATGCGCGGGGCTTGGTAGTATTTGAAATACTTATTTAATACTCCTCACCTTTGTTGTGTGGGAAAATTTAGGCTGGAGTCCAAAGGAATCAGAGAGGGGGAACTTGTTGTTTTTCTTCTTTTTTACTTTATTTTTGAAGCACTCAATAGGTCAACTCAATTGAATCCAAATAAACTAATCCAGTCCTCAAAAATCTAATGCTTCCAAGAAGAATGGCCATTCAGGTGGAGCTTGAGCTAATTTGGTGCGATCTCTGTTCAAACAAATGGTCCACTCAACTACTTCATTTTTTGACTCCTTCTTGTATTCATCTTCAGAGGTATTCTGGCATTATCAGAGGAGGTAGTCTAGCCTGTCAACTTTTCACCATTTTAGATTATCAGTTCAGACTTTGAGATTATACTAGGTGGGTATAAACTGTTTCTTTATTATCCTCTATGAACTACTCCTCTAACCATCCTGTACATAGTTGCTGGTTTTATTCATATTTGGAAATCCAGGTCCTATCAATATCTGAATTTTTGATGACAGAAAAAATCAGTTCAAAGGCCGCTGCTACCATTTTTAAGATGAAATCCTTTGGAAATAAATGAAAACTGTGGATAATACAGTTAAAAAATTAATATTCTTGTCAAAATTTATGTGAAATTTTTCAAGAAAATGAACCAAATAATTTTCAAACTATGGATCATATAACAAAATTGAGTTTTTATTGTTTCAAATAATTTTAAATATACCAAAATAAATTTTATTTTATTGAAATATGAAACTATATACAAAAAAGAAGACAATCAAGAAGAAAAAAATCCCAAAAAAAGCTGAAAAAATTTTAAAAAGGAAAAAAAAATGGAACCAATGTGGGGGGAGTAAAGCCAACAACTCACCCAAGTCTGGATGAGGCTGAAAAATGTAAAATTTTTTTTTAAAAAAAAAATGATTTGGATACAAAAAAAAAGAAAGAAAAAAAGTCAAAAAAAAAAAAAAAGAAAATGGGAGGGAGGACCACCACCACCTCACCAAAGTCTGGGTGAGGTTGGGTTGAAGCCTGCAGTGAAATTTTCATTCAAATTTAATTTCAATAAAAACAAATTCATGAATATATATATATATATGTGTGTGTGTGTGTGTGTGTGTGTGTGTGTGTGTGTGTGTGTGAAAAAAGGGCAGGGGAAGGACTGCCACCACCTCACTCACATCTGGGTGAGTTGAAACTTGCAGTACCATGGCAGTTTTTTGCAAGACCCTCTGTGCCACGGAAGGTTTCAAAATGTCTGTTGAAACAATCACAAATCCTGGTAATTGGTTTTGAAAACCCTTTCAAAATTTGGTGGTTTTAAAAAGGATGTTGAAACCCTGAATCTCAGGCTGTGGAGTTTTGACAGCAGGCCTCTGGAAGGGAAAGATGCCCCCCCCTTTGGTGTGTCAAGGGGGTAGGGGGGGGACATGCCAATAATCCCACACCCTGGCATGGGATAATAGGACACCATGCTAGGGTGTGGGATAAAAAACCTTCCTGGCATGGGATAATACACCTCCCTGGCATGGGATAAAACACCTCCCTGGCATGGGATAACACACCTCCCTTGTGTGGGATAACAAACCAGGTTGTGTTATCATAGTAAAATAAATTACTATAATCATACTAATGATGCCTTTGGGCATGATTGGTGTGATATTAGGAGTTTTTTTGGTGTGATTTTAGCTTGGGAAGATGGGAAAATGGATTAGATTTCTTTTCAAATGAGAACTACAAGCTATTTTTTGAAATCTTTTTCTCCCTCCTTTTACTTAAAATTCTTGAAATTGTTGAGAGATTTTGTTCCCCTGAAATACATGCACAATCCTTAATTTTCTTGTGGAAGGTTTTTTTTGATCCTTCAAGATGAAATTTTCCAAGACTTCTTTGAGCTTGGAGGGTAGCTTCTTTTGGGTATGGTTGAAGTTTTCCTTCTTTGTGTGTTGAGACTTGGATTTTTGATTCAAGCCGGAAAATTTATATATAGATTTCATTGAATTCTTCTTCTTTCTGTTGCTTAGTTTTACTTGATGTGTGAATTCTTCATGAGTGCAGTTCAGATCCATGGTATTATTTTTGGGCCATGAAATTTTTGTGGTTGGTTGACAATGAAGGTGGATTGAATGGGAAAATCAAGGACAAAACTCTTTAGTAACCATATTCATCAGGAGGGTTTTGTTCCGGTCAATTTGAGATTGGAGGGAGGAAAATTGGCACATTGAATACAAGGCATGGCCAGTGTCCTTTGTCTTGAAGAGTTCTAAATTGGCTTTTGAAGTCTTTTTTTTTTTTGGGGGGTTGCCAAACTTCAAACAAACTCAGTTTTGACAGGTTTGCTGGGGTTTTTTGATTTGATCTGATTGATAAATGGTTTGAGGCATATTCTGGATTTTCCTTCAAGGTATTTTTCTGCATACAGAATATTTTTTCAATTGCTTTGTAAGGAAGATTGATTTTTATAGAAGACAATTTTACAAGTTTGGATCAAAGGCCAAATCTTAAAAGGATTTTTGCAGTCAAATCTATTGGGTTATTTCATTCTGGGTTTCTTGAACCTAGAAACATCATTGCAATTTTTGCAACGAAGTCAGTGAGATTCAAGAGGAAATAAGGAATGAAATACTGGTAGTTTCTTGAACTTCCCTGGGAAGGAGGTTGAGGTGCAAGCTCAAAATCAGCCTTGTCAGAGGGAATGCTGGAACTGCCCCATAAGTTGGAGGCAGAACAAGAGAAAGAAGAGGTATGAGCTTTGCCACAAAAATTAATTTTGAGTGATGAAAGTTTGGTACATGATGAAGATGGAATGTGGGGATTGAATTGGGTATTTTGGGAAGCAGAAGTGGCAGGGAGAGATCTGCCTTGCGTGTCCCTGGTACAAGAAGTTTATCTTTGAGGATTGGGAGTACAAGGAAGAGCCATTTTTGGGTTTGGAATAGAAGGAGATCATGGAAGAAGAACTGGGGATTATTGAGAAATTAATTAAGCTTTCGCCAGAAAAAGCCTTATTCCTTTGAGGATGCACACTAAAGGAACTTTCAATCAGTTTAAACTCAAGGAATCTAGGAATTTCTTTGAGAAATCTTGAGGGAGAAATTCAATTCTTTGAGAATTCTCAGGTGGTCATGATGGGAGTTGGCTAAAAAAATCCAATGCAAAAGAGAGGAGAGATGGCAGTGTGGACTTTTGAAAACCAGTCAATTTGGGAAGACTTTCAAAAGCTCAGAATATGTAAAGATTGATTTATAGGGAAAAAAGTGGAAGGCAAAAGCAGGCTCTTAAATAGTCAAACAACAGGAGGTTAAAAAGTGAGAGTTGCATATGAAAAGTGAGTAGAAAAGAAGTGAATGTCACCAAGGGAATAGTCACTACATGCATACAGTAGCACTCTACTATCTACATGTGATTCAACAATGATGTTACATGTCACTAGTACCAAACAGGAATGTTTATATTTTACAGTGGGTAGGCAAAAGTTCTGGGACTTTTTATCAAATCAATCACACAAAGGCACTTCAAAAAATCTATTTGAAGCTTGAGAATAATCATAATTCATCTTGAACATTCCACTGTTGGGCTTTCTCGACAGTTGAACATGGTCAACAAAATCATTTTCTTATTTTTTCCATTTCAATCCAATTAATCCTGATCAATAACCAAAACAGTCTTGGTGATTAACTTTTTTACCATCTGATATACTGATTTTGCTCTTGAGTTTTCCTTTTTTTTTCTTTTTTCTTTTGAAATCCATCTTTTTCTGCCTATTTTTCAATACTTTAGATCCAGGGATTCAACTGACCAAAAACTTGAAAAATTTTGCTTGTTAAAATGGAATGTAGAACAATTGTAAGGTCTCCCTCTCAAACCAACAGATAAAAAATCTTCCCTGAAACTTGCAAGGCCACCAAAAATCCCCCAGAGCCAGAAATACATGAAAAATAAAAAAAATTCCTTTCAAGGAGATTATCCAAGTGCTTTTCAATAATTGCAATATGCCTATCTCAGCTAGTTGATCAGAAATGGACCTGAATTTCAAGAAGCCAACCTTGATCAAACTTAGAATTCAGAAAATTTACAATCAACCAATATAGCCTTTTTTAATCTCATGTGTTCCTTGTCATCCTTCTTTGATAGATATTCAATGAGAAGTAATTTTGATGGTGCAAACTGTTTCAATTTTTTTCACTACTAGACCCTGTTTTTCCAAGTATTTTTACTGTTTTGATCTTTTTTTATGAGTTTTGAATTTAATTTTCAAAAACCTTTTGATAGTGTTGTAAGTAAAAACAGATGAAAAGCTATCTCAAGACACCAATTGGAATGATTCTATGCTGTTTTTGGGGGTTAAATTCAGATTGAAACAAGTACTTGGAGGTACAGTGGCCAATTTAGGGTTAACAGTTCCATTAATTTTGTCTACCCACTGTACATGCTTTGAGTAAATATATTCCTGAGGTAAAAGTATACTACTTAGTGATATATACATAATGGTGCTAGCTTGTGATTCAAAGAAGCTGGAATATCCACAAGGGAGTAGCTCAGAGTGAACTATGGGTTTACTGGAAGTACCCTAGTAGAATAGTGCAGAAACTTAAACTGAATATTACAGAGGCAGAAAATGGGCACTTGGCATAGGCAGAGGAATTAGCACAAGTAGATGTTGGCAAATAGACAGAGTGATTATCCCCCAAGTAAAATCACAAAGAATAAAAGCAAATTCAGATGAAAAGAATGAATGAGGATGTTGGTGTGCATTTGGATATACATAGGGTTGTTGTTTGTCTTGATGAGGGAGATAGCTGGATTGCCAGGCATGATTAGTCACAAAATCCTCAAATATTTAGCCTACAACAAGATCCTTGCAGAATAAATTAGGTTATTGAATCAGATCTTCTTGAAAGGGCATACTCCCCATCTCTGCAGCAGTGTGCACTGACAGATGTAAGAACATGGGATAATCAAGTGGTCAAAGGATGGATCAGTGTACCTCCTGGCTTCAAGCAGGAAATCAGTGCAGAGGTACACAGGGAGCTTTAACTACAGGAGCTCATACAGGAGGAAATTTTTGAACTGGTTCCAGAAAAAAAAGGTGGAGTGGACTGTTGCACCTCTGTTAACTCTGCAAGGTACAGCACAGGAAAGAGCAATGATTGACAAGCTTCAGATCATGGTTTGGCGGACAGTAAATGAGGAAGTGGCTACCATTCCAGGTGTCAAGAGTGAGGAATCATATAGGCCAGGATAGTGCTACTATTTTCAAGAGGTACAGTACATGAAGAGGTATTGTGCCTATCTAACAGATGATTTGGGTAAGAAATTGGCTAGGTTCTATGCACATTTGTTTTGTTTTTTTGGAGGGGGGGGTTATCATTTAGTTGTTGAGTTCAAATTTTTTTTCTAGCTCTTGAATTGAATCTGTTAGATGCAAGTATCCATTATTACCCAGAACAACTAACTTGACCTGTGCAAGAATATGACATCCATGCAGAACAAAAAAAATCCAGATTGTACCAAGGGTTGCTAACTGGTGTGGTGTCTCCAAGAATAACAAAGAGGAGTGATTAGGATTGCTGATGACTTCAGCTGCTTGACTTGGATTGACCATCATCAACTAAAATGGGTCCCCAAGAAAAGGGATTTGAAAATTGACAAGCACCACAATGCTGCCTTAAAATCCCTGCTGGTTCCAGTTGAAGGTTTGGACAGCCCTCTTTGGTCACTTGACAGGCCAACCCATTGCACCAAGATAAAAATCATTTTTAACCAATCAATCTCTGTGATAATGATCCTGGTGATAAACCAACTTCCACATTATTCTACAGGCTGCGCTTTGGGGGTTGATTTAACCATGGCTTGGGTAGGTCCTGTCATAAACCTCAGACCACAACTCAAAACCAACACAAGTTCTGATGTTGCCATCTACTCAGGCTGAAAAAGCTTGGTTGAAATACATCCTAGGTTGGTTTTTTTACAGTACCACATTCAGTCTCAGCAGAAATAAAAAGTTTGTACACGCTTGGTCCCCAGTAGCCAATACATGCAAACAAACAATTGATCTTGCATCTGAAACTCCATCACAGGCGCTTTCGGCATATATTTCGAACATGTGGATGCGCCTACATGAAGTCAAAGAAACAATCTTTGATTTCTTGGCGCTTTTGAGGTTATCAACGTTCAAGTGCATTAAAATGAAAAGGGGTGATACTGGCCGGCGTGGGGAAAGCAAGGGGCATCCAGAGAGCAATGAGATGGGAGGGTCGAAAGATAGGACGCAGACATTAGACGCGATGCGATCAATGACGAGGGGTGGCTCGTCAAGAGATGGCAGGTCACTTTCATCATAGGGTAGCGATGAGCACGCCGAGAGCAAAGCTGGTTAACTCCGTGAACCCAAGTCGAGATCAGTAAACGGCGCCCCCCGTTCCGGCCGCAACTTCTGGGTGATATAGCTGTGCCGGGGGTGGTGGTGGACGATGAAACGCATTGCCCCCTCGGGGTGCGCCACGGTTGCCGCCTATTAGGAGATGGAGAGGGAAAAAACGTAGGCAGGTTTGGGTGGTCAATTTATTATTCACTAAACGGAACGTGTACTTGGCTTGCCATATCTTCCGCCGACGTAATCACCCCGAGGCCGATATCCTCCGCTCATTTCTGGAGGGCCACCGGAACCTGGCCGCCAGCCCCCTGGGTTATTCATATCCATGGGAATCGGTGATCCTCCGCGGCCGCCTCGAAAACCAGGATTGCCCCTGTACCACCCACGCCCACCTCGATAACCATCGGGATTACCTCCTCTGGGAATTCCGGGGCCACCGCGATATCCACCTCGCGCTCGATAGTTACCCCGACCGTTGTTGATGTGATGGCGGGGTGGACCCGGAGGTTGATTAGCTGCCGGGTCCCCTGATACATGAGAAGGGATCGATGCCAAGTTAGTCGCCGAGTTGGGGTGCGGAGCTTCGCCTTGGCCTTGAACATCTTCTGCCCAGTCAATGGTCCTCGCAACTACCTCGGCTTGCGAGGCACTCAAGTGTTCTGCTGGAGTGTTCCACTCATCGGGATTGACTGCAGGCGGGACATCGGGCTGAGTTTGAGAAGAAGGTTGTTCGGCAGTGCTCCAATCTGGAGCGTTGAGGCGCTCTGAGTCCGAGTTGACAATGGTCGCTTGCTCGAGCAACTGCTTGTTTCTTGCCACGTGATCCACAGCTGACTCCTTCTCAATAAGTGGGTCGGGGAGGGCGCTGGAGGAAAGATTTTCAAGCGTAGCGGGTGGTGCATCATCTTGGGCGTTTGAGGATACAACAGTTGGAAGGACTTCTGATTGCTGCAAAAACATCATGCTTCCAAATGATGTAGATGGAACTTGGACAGTTTCTTCTTCAACTTGGGGAACGTCTTCGATGGGGGCCAGAGCCTGAGTGGTGGGTGCTAGTTCCACAGGCGAGGCTGTTAACTGGATGACCATCTCCTTGATTCGTCCGACTAAATTTGGGTGAAGACCAAATCAGTGCAAGCTTCGAATGCACCACAAGCTAACGAAGCTCACATGTAACTCCCTCGATGAAATCGGTTGCACTCCCTTCATTAAATTGGCTTAGGCTATCAAATGCGCTACCGTCTCCGCCGCCAATGGCTAGGGGGAAATTCCCACCAGTGAATTGGGCGAATGATCGTCACGATTGGGCGTGAAGGCAATAAAAGAAAATGAGAATCAACTCACGTCCATCAGCCAGCCGATGAAACAGGGCGTTTACGGCTGCGAGCTCTTGGGCCGTGGCGCTCTGAATCACTGGCGATATCACAGAAGGCGCAAAAGAGTCGATGGGTCGGGTGGCTGCACTGACAAGGGAATACAAATGTAAAAATTGGAGCAAGAGTGTTAAATTTGATTCGGTTTTTTTCTGCCACAGAAATCCACCACGAGTTTTTTTGATCGAAAAGGAAAGCAGAGAAACAAAACAAAAATTCAGCACTTGCACCGCAAGAAAAGTTAAGGAAACAGTTTGGATGCAAGCATGGGCACGCATTGAGACCAGCTGAAAGAGGGTTAGAACATACCTGCTCAGCGGCAACTGCGCTATCAACTCGCCCTTTGACTTTTAATTCTTCTTCCTCACGAACAGCTTGAATTCGTAGTGCATCCAGCTTCTCATCATCCTAAAATACCAAAATGAGATGGTAAGAAAAATACGTTAGGCCGTGGTCTCGGATGACTTGTGGGATGAGCGGAATGGTAAACAAGAGGACCTCTAGGATTTTAAGCAAGTCTTGCAGTTCCTTGATGGTAGCTTCGAGTGAAGGTTTGGAAGCGATAGCCCTCTTTTGATCTTCATTCAAGGGTACCGTACTGCTTTCATAGCCACTGATTCTTTGCTATTCCCAAGGTAGAAGCGACGATGGATTAATTGCCGAGTTTGATTAAAATGATGACTATGAACAGGACCCCAGAGACAGACCAGTTTTTTGGTTGCCGCCCTGATTCTCTTTTGTACTTGTTGAACGGGTGATACGGATACAGAAGCTGAGACGGGTGGGACAGGATGGGAGATGCCATTGGGAGGGTCAGGCGCAGAGGCGAGGCTGATCTGCGGCGGTTCGATCACCTCGGCCGGAGGCTCATCGACGAGGGTGGGAACCTTGGCGGAGTCATCAAGCTTGGAGGCGGTCTTCTTTTTTCGGGAGCGCTTGCTAGAGCTACTCGGAGGTGGTTGGGAAGAGAGTCCGGGGATGACACGGGAAGTATTGATGGTGGAGGCCGGGGCGGGCTGATCGGGGGCAGTTGGACCGGCCATAGATGCGAAGGAGAGCTGGAGTGAAGACTGAAGCTCCTATGACGAACGGGATGAGGAGGCAAAGGTAGGATGAAGGATCGATCGGTCAGTGAGGGCAGTTGGGCGTCAAGGTTTTGATTACATAGGTGCTTGTTTGTTTCGATAGAACAGGGCAAGGGTGAGTGAGTGAGTGATCGAAGAGAGATGAGAGATCTGACAGACTGGTGGGTCCAACCGATCGATTAAGCTGGGGCTACTGTGATTGCTGTCGCGACCAAGGTGTGGTTGCTCGATCGATGAACGGTCAAATCACTGAAGGGAAGCAGAGATTGAGATCAGTCTCGAGCTCCGACTGGGGCTCAGCTCAGCAAGCTCGTCTACCAGGTTGGCCGATCAGTGGAGTCAGACTACGAACCAGGCTCGCTGATGGGGGTGATGATGGTCAAGCAGGCTGGAGGGTCGTCTGAGGGGCAGGTGATGAGGTTTCTGGGACGATGACGGTGGGCCGATGGCAAGAAGGGTAAGAAGCCAAGCTTGCGTTTCCACGATACTCCTGAGAAGTCTGTCTCCTCTAGTGAGTCTGGGACCCTACCAGCCAGCATTCGGGCCATAAACCGACCGAGGGCCGAAATCATTTTTGCGCTCGAGTTTTGTCCGCTCGGCGAAGGACTGCGCGGCCAAGTCGTTCGAGAGGGCGAAAAGAAACATGAAAGGCTGAAAAATATTGATCTAAATAAATAAATATCTATCGATTGTTCGGATGAATAAACTTAAAGGATTCAATAAAAGAATATTTCCCATCGCCAATCCACTAGATGGAAGCCATGGACTGACTTCACGATCATTAGAGATTATGAGGACCCACCCAGTTCGAGCCATCTCATGTCTTTTCCCCAAATCACCCCCGGGCTTCAGCTTCCAAGCACTTCTCACCAACATCTGCAGATCGCCATCAACTAACGGGCCATTGGGGGCTTCGCTGGCTCGACTTGTGAGCAGAATATAAATCGTTCAAGCAAAATAGAATTGTCATCGTCTTGCAAATTCCAACAAAAAAATGGCCCAGGCTAAATTCACGACCTCCAAATTACTCAACTCACACCTTTTTTTTCTGATAAAGGCATGGATTGAGCTTCTTTTTTTTTTTTCTAAAATCATTCCAAAGCGTGGGATTTACCGCAAGAAATCAGCTACCACCTCTATAAAAATAGAGGTTTTTTTGAGGGTTGGAAAATACCAACATCGACCTCCTCTGAAAAATGATTCAGTACGCGGTGTCATTCTCTGCAATCTTAGCCACTGACCAATTCATGACCTGAGGCCAAGGATGCAGGCCTTTCCTCTGCAGTCGAGCATTGAAACCAGGCAACCAAATTTGGGGGGGGGGGCATCCTAGTAAATATATACATACCCCAAGGCATAAATTTAGTAAACAAACACCAGGTAAAAAATGGAGGCACATGCTAGCATCTGCCTGCCTGTAATGTTGGTGCTACTGAAAGAACTAACTCTGGTTTAGCTGGAGGTTAATAAAACCATATATCCAAAATACAAAACATGTAACTATTTTCCAACAAACAGCAAATTCAGTTCTAATTCTGATACAATGCACATGCATCCCAGGTTTAACAGAGGACATTAGCTTCCAATTTCATAGCAATTAAATCAAAAATATTTACAAGGCAGATGATAAGAAATAAAGCATAATTATGAAAACTGATAATTTAGGTTGTGCCCATATCCAGGCCTTCAATTTCTTCAATCATTCCAAAAGAATTTAAATGGTTTTTGAATTAATCATATTCTTTGGATTTACTTTCCAAGTACTCAATTTCAGAATTGACAAGACTGGATGGGGACATCAATGGAATGCTTTAATTTAGACAGTAAGATGAATTGAAAGATTTTTGATTTAAAATTCTTCATGGAACCTATCATTTATCCAAAATCTCTTCCAGCTGGAAAAATTCAGAGATTGATTTTAACTTTCTCACTTATTAATAATTTCACCAAGCTTAAAGATTTTTGACAGCAACAATTCAACAGAAAACTAAAAAATAATCAAACTGACTCTCAACCAGTGGAATGCTTTTTTTGATGCTTGTAAAAACTCAATCAAATTTGAGTTTCATCCTGGGCCTATTTGATCCTTTCTCTGTTTTTTTTGTCTGCCAGATATTTTTTTTTTAATTTTTCTTTAAAAAAATGTATAAAATCATCCATTGAGCTCTTTAATTCCATTTTTGCGTGTGCCAAGGCTTCATGAAACAACAAGATATTCATAGCAGGGAATCAGCTTGAATCAAACCAACCATAAAGACTGTTTGACTGATATTTCATCCAAGAACCAAAAGTTTAATTCATTTGGAGTTTTTTTCAGGAAGGAAAAACCTTAGTTATTATTAATGCTGATTGATAATGGGGGAGATCTTGAGAACTTCATTTTTTGAATGAATTGACCAAACCAGATCAAAAACAAATTTCAACATGAAAAAATTAAACACTAATGAATGGTTAAGTTTTTAAAATAACTTGCATTCATTTGGAATACCATATCCCAAAACATTTCCAGATGGGGGATTGTTCAATATGAAATTTTTTGGGATATTTTTGGGTTTTATCACTGCCACAGTCTTCCTGAATGATTTTTATTGAACTGGAGTATGATTTATTTTCTGAAAAAAAAATCTGATTTGGAAGAAGCTTTTGGAGCCACACACAAGACCACTGTGTATATGCATGCCATTTTTTTCAATCCTCAATGCACAGTGTCCCCCAGACCTTTAGGAAAAGGTTGAGGGGACATTTCTGTCTCAATTTTGAAGTTCTTGTTGAATTAATTCATATTGGGCATCCTTTAAACAGACAATTAAACACCAAATCCCATATTTTCAACATGCATAGATCCATCAAACCTGGGTTGTAATTATATCTTGGAGGGGCTACAACTCAATTGCCACAATTTTAAATACCTTGAATCTGTGTCCCACCTTTTCCAAGAGAAAAACTGAAATTGTTTTGTCTGAATTATATCAACCTGTAAAAACTTTGAGAAAAATTTCAAGAAAATTGATGGGTGCACACTAAACCAACCAAATTTCACTCATCAAAACTTATAGACAGTTCATCATTTGGAAAGAAATTGACCAAGGTTTTTGAAGGGTAGCTTCTAGAAATTTTGAATAGTTGAATGGTTAAAAATTCTATTTGACAAATTGAGAAATACTGTAGTCTAAAAACACCCTGTGAAAGATATTTTAAAATTTATTTTGTAAAAAGCAGATGCTGTGGAGTCAATAAAAAACACCAGCACCAGATTAAAACCAATCATGAAAATCTATCAAAAAAAGAAAGCTGTGGGGGAACAAAGAGGGCAGGTACATAGTCAAAGATTCCAAAATCTTAATAAACTGATTTTTTACAATGGTATCAACAAACTGAAATTTCCACAAGCGGAAAAAAATTGGAAAGAAATTATAGATTGGGTTTATCTTACTGACTTGCTGATTATTTTAATCCACTCCTGTTGTGGGGTCCATGAAGATAATGATTCAGCTTTGCACAACAATCCAACAAAAGTAACCAATAAAAAACTATTATTTTTTAATTTGAAAGAATTGTGCTGATTTAAGAAGTTTAGCTACAAAAATGTGTTTATTTTTAGTTTAATGATTAACTTCTTTCATTAGGGCATATCAAAGTTAGAAAAGCCACCATCAGAAACCCGCCATTTTTTTTTACAAAACCTGCCATTCTTGATGGCAGGTTTCTGAAATACAAATACCCCCTAACTGGTGTATTTCAAAATTGAAGGTTTCATGAAAGTTGCGGTTTCAAACATCAAACCCACTATTATCATCCATCCACCATCAATTGCACGCAGAGCACCCATCCACACCTCCACCTCAGCAAATACATACCAATCCCATCCCCATCGCATCACACACATCTCATCTCCATTGCTTCACATCTCCATCACTTCACATCTCCATCACATCACACACATCCCATTGCATGCAAAACACCCATCCACACCTCCACCTCAGCAAATCCATACTGTTCCCATCTCCATTGCATCACATACGTCTCATCTCCATCACTTCACATCTCCATTGCTTCATACAAATCCCATCATCATCTTTCTCAACATGTCCAATCAAACTCCCCAGCAGCAAGTTGAAAATTCAAAAAAGCTGACTGAAATTTTATTATTATTTGACTCTGATTCAGGCTCTGATTTAGACTCTGATTCAGACTCCAATTTGGAATAAACGTGTTTATCTTTGAATTCTCTATTGTAAAAGCAATAAATAGTTCCACAAAGACACAGTCTGCACAACCCTATGTATGAAAGGCAAAAGCTTCATCTACTCCCCAACTTAATCTTCCAGAAAATGTTCTGAGCTTTATTGCCTTCATTCATGAAACTACTGTAGATGATTGAAGACCACCACATCTTCCAGAACAATTCTCAGAATCCTCAAAACAATCCTTCTATCCAACTTTCTGTTTCTCTTTGTAGATTGGGATTGAATGGAAATGGAGCAGCAATTCATTGATTAGAAAAGCTATTATCAGTTGGTTATGGAACCATTGACTTATACCCCAAAATATTCATGATTGATATCCTATCTTTCTGTTTCTCATTCCTTTTTTGGCCAAAAAATGAAGAATGCAAGGAGATATCTCAAGTAATGGAGACCAAAGGCTTTCCTGGTTGCATTGGTTTTGTTGATGGAACCACTATCCCCTTGAGTCAAAAATCCAAGCTACATGGCAAACACTATTTTGATTGGAAAAAAAGGCAATTGATTCATTTCATTTCCAAAGAATTTGATAAATCCTTTGATAAAACACTGGCATAATATTTTTTATTGGTTTTTATAGATATTCCGTGTCACTACAACATGAAAAACAAGAATTTCATATCCCTCCATGCTGGCCTTCCAGGCTCTTTTCACAATTCATATGTTTTCAATTGGATGAGGATTGCCCAAAAACCACATAACTACTTTGAGAAAGATCAATACTTTTTGGAAAATTCAGCTTATGCTAGTGGGAAATTTGTGGTTCCAGCATACCACAATGTTTCATCAAATGATCAAGCCAAATGTCATTTCAACTATTATGTTGCCCAACCACAAGTTTGGATTGAGCATGCCATAGGAATCATGAAAGGAAGATGAGCCAGCTTATGGGAGATGAAAAAACAGCTACACAATTCCAAAGATATGAAGTTCCTCATCAACTGGATTATCACTTGTGTAATCCTTCACAAACTTCTTGCCAACACCAAAGATGAATGGGAGGTAATATTTGAAGAAGATATTCCCAATGCTCCTCAAGTCATCCCTGTCTCATCTTGTACCTCATCTTCTGGATTGATAGAGCAGATTCTAACACTCACACTGGCTCACTTTGATGAGTAGCATTCAACTGTTAAATAGGTGAAGTATAAAATCACAGAATTCTTTTGGTTTTGGTTTTTCAAATCCTAGGATGACTTGGTTTTTTTATTTATTTATTTATTTTATTTTATTTTATTTTATTTTATTTTATTTTATTTTATTTTATTTTATTTTATTTTATTTAATTTAATTTAATTTTATTTTATTTTATTTTATTTTATTTTATTTTATTTTATTTTATTTTATTTTATCTTATTTTATTTTATTTTATTTTATTTTATTTTATTTTATTTTATTTTATTTTATTTTATTTTATTTTATTTTATTTTATTTTATTTTATTTTATTTTATTTTATTTTATTTTATTTTATTTTATATTATATTATTTTATTTTATTTTATTTTATTTTATTTTATTTTATTTTATTTTATTTTATTTTATTTTATTTTATTTTATTTTATTTTATTTTATTTTATTTTATTTTATTTTATTTATTTATTTATTTATTTATTTCTTTTTCTTTTTTTTTGGTGGACTTAGACAAAAAACATAACCATAACTTCCAAACCACCCACCTCTCCCCACCAAACCACTGGTCCACACCTCCCTCCTCCTGACCAAACCCCCTCACCCACCACAACCACCCACCTCCAAGTTCACCCGGCCATCCTCCTCCTTATTTTTCTTTTCTCAGCTCCCCAGGTAAGCCCCCCCCTCCTCCTCCTTTTAGAAGCTTTAATCCTTCCTTTCTTGGAACCTCCGGTAAGCAATCCCCCTCCTCCTCCTTCTCCCCTTCATCCCCCTCCTCCCCCTCCCCCTCCTTTTCAATCAATTTGCAAACAAACAATTGCTTGCTGGTTGACCAATTGATTACTTGAAAGTTGACCAATTAATTGCTTGCCAGTAAACTGATTGATTTCTTGCCGGTCAACCAATTGATTGCTTGCTGGTCAACTAATTGATTGAATTCCAGTCAACCAATTGATTTATTTCCAGAAAAAAATCAATTTTTTGCTGGCCAATTGATTGATCAACTGGCAAACAATTGATTGATTGCTTGGTGAATGATCAATTGATTGCTTAGCAAACAATTGATCAATTGCTCACCAATTGATCAATGAGGAGGAGGACTCCCTCCCCCCCTTCACCTCATCCTCCTCCTCCCAATCAAATGGCAAGCAATCAAAAAGGAGGAGGAGGGGGATGATGAACTGCCTTACCTTCACCTCTTCCTCCTCCTCCCTGATGATTAAAAGTTGAATGATTGTTTTTTTGGGGGTTAATGTTAAATTCATGGCTCATTGAGCCATGGAAACGGTCCAAAGTGGGCTGTGTGGCATGCCACACAGTCCAATCCAAGCCGTGTACAACCCCCCATGGCTCAAAGAGTTGCATGGCCCACCAAGCATTGTCCAATGGCGTGTTGGATTCCACAAAACTACATTTGAGTTGTGTCACACAACTACATTTGAGTTGTGTGGAGTTGTACACGGCTCAAATGTAGTCGTGTGGCATCCAAAACGCCACCGGACCGTGGTGAACCAAAAAAAAAATAGAATAAAAGGGCACTAACATAACCCATGAATCAAATAAACCTTCCAAAAAACAGGAATCAACCAAAAAATCAAAGAAATCAAAAAATGTTCATTTTTTGGTTCAAAAAAAAGCAAAAAATAAAAAAATAAATAAAAAAGAAAAAAACTGGGACTATCCAATGGACTAGCCCTAAAGTAAAAAGAACAAAAAAAACACAAGTAACTGGACTATCCCTAAAATAAAAACACCAAAAAAAAAAGACAAGTAACTTGACAAGCCCTAAAGTAAAAACACCAAAAAAAAGACAAGTAACAGGACAAGCCCTAAAGTAAAAACACCAAAAAAAAGACTAGTAACTTGACAAGCCCTAAAGTAAAAACACCAAAAAAAATACAATTAACTTGAACAAGCTCTAAAGTAAAAACACCAAAAAAAAGACAAGTAACATGAAAAACCCTAAAGTAAAAACACACAAGAAAAAAGCCAGTTCAACTTGTGTTAAGCTGATCCCATCATAAGGAGTAAAATACTCCTTATGATGGAATCAGCCCAACACAAGTTGAACTGATTTACCATTAAAATCTCATTCAAAACACTCAATATAATGATGTTAACTCAAAACACTCCACATAATGATGTTCACAATGTGATAAACCTTTTTATTAATAGAACTTGTTAGCTGTATTAGAATTACAATTTATATGAAACCCAATGATTAAATGAAGTCAAAGTCTATAATCTCTATAATCTAGAAAAAATTTGCAGTTGATCTTTGAGATGATTAACCCAACCAGAGGCTTTTTTAGAAATCAAGGAACGCGGTTTTGCTACAATGGGTGGGATTGGAATCATTTCTCCCTCAATTACTAAAAGAACCCAGTGGTTATTGTTTACAAAGGAAATGAAAATTGGATCTGATTGATCAGTAACACCATTTTTCATTTGATTGTGAGTATCACATGACTCCAATGAAATGAAACATATAGGTCTGGAATATGTGTCTGCTATGATTTGACCCATATCTAATTTAGCAAGCCATTTTGAGGAGGAAATCTTTTCATTGATGTCTTCAACATCAAGTCTTTTTTTAATCTTTTCAACCTCCTTTGAACCACGAAACATCTTAATATAGCATGCTTTATGTTTCTCAAATGCTTGTATCATTTCTTTTCTCATTTTAAACCAATGATGTTCTTCATAACCAAGCAATTTAGCAATGACTCTAAATCTAAAATTCCCATCTTCAATTGGATCCCAAACCTCACCCCAGAACGTATGGGATTTCTTGGGTATTTGATTGAGGTATTTCAAGTTTGGTTCCTATCATCAAAACCAACTTAGTATTCATTTGTTTAATCAGATCAATGAAATGAATACTCACCAAAGATGATCTTCTGTTTGAGCTTTGCTGCACCTTTTCTTCCTCTGCAGAGAATTCTGGTTCCAAGTAAGTGATCCCAATTCACTTTGAGTCTCTTCCTCTGAACTATAGAATTCAGATTCAGCCTTTGCTTACTTTGACTAAAAATTCATCATTAGTTAGTAACTAAGTTCATTAAACCAAAAAAATGAACATATTCCAAAAGAAAAGACTTACAATCTTTTGTCTTTTCTTATTTGGAGCCCTTCTAGTCCCTTTTCCCCCCTTGAGTTGTTTTTCAACATGCTCAAACCAAGATGGTTCTTGCTGCGTATCTGTCAATTTTGGCATGCCCTTACTTGATTGTAAGACTTTAGGTTCAAGTCTTGACTTCAATCAATATTTTGTAATCTTCTGAATGATATACTTCAATAGGCCGCTTTGCTCATGATCTGGAGATTTCTAAATCTTTTCATTCACCTTTTCAGGTAACTGATGCTTAACACTTCATCAACATCACACTTGCAAAATTCAAAAGGATCAACCATTAGTGAATTAGGAATCATTAATCAAAAAGCATTAATCACATAGTGATTTGAACAATTCAACTTAAGCCAACTTACAGAACTA
Organism: Puccinia polysora; assembly: GCA_025617555.3. Taxonomy (NCBI): domain Eukaryota; kingdom Fungi; phylum Basidiomycota; class Pucciniomycetes; order Pucciniales; family Pucciniaceae; genus Puccinia; species Puccinia polysora. The sequence continues at coordinate 643,491 of CM062631.1, forward strand.
GAACTGCAAGGGTCATATTCCAACCTTCACTGAGAATGAACATTTTTGGGTACCACAGATCCTCTGAATGCTAGATGGTCACCTATTTGGTGGGAACAGGGCAAGCCCATAGTCTTGGAATATTACTTGGTGCACACTTTGCCATCATGATCACATTTGAATTTCTTGAATTGTTCCCTAATAAGATGGATTGCCTCTAAAGACAATTTGTAACCCAATGGTAACAGTTCAGGGGGAAGAACTGTCCCTAACTTAATTTGAGAGTTATAAAGTGACGCATGAACCAATTTAATTTGATTTGAAACTTTTCCGTCAAGGCTTTTCCAAAAATCCAACAGGTTTCCCAAAGAGTTTGCAAGGAATTGTTTGAGTGTTGCATGGGCCCCTTCAACCCAGGATTTTGTTTTTTTCCAAAATCTGAGTTTATACAAGTCCACGCTGTTACAAACGTCTCTTTGATAGGGAAAATTTTATTTTCCATATACTTGAGTACATCCTCATAGTCTTTCAAGAAACACCATACAAGTCAAAAGGTCAGAACCCAAAACTAGTAAGAATAAGAAGCAGTGATTTGGACCTACTCTGAGTCCTGCATCATTGACCTCCGCCTCCTCCTTGGTCTTTGAGGCCCCATAACTTGCCCACAGAGTAATAAAGATTTTCCATCCTTAAACGTCATTAACAAAGCGCACTTTACAGTTTGCTTGTATGTTTTTAGGCAAGTGCAAAGTGCAACATTGTCTTGATGAATCAGGGGAACTAGATTCAATAGCACAAATCAGAGCTTTTTCATGGTCCATCACAAAGACTTTTGGAAGTCTCTCAGGATCATAAGCCAACTCCTTTAATGTGTTTACAGAATAAATTTTGAACTCAAAAGTTTTTTTTGTGAAAATTTTATGATTGGCTGTCATTCCTACAAAATTAAATAGCATTGTTTTTTACTTATTTGCCTAATAAGTAAAATACAAAATAGCAATATTATGGAATTTTTTTAAAAGCTTTACTTCATCAGGATGTGCTAAGTACAGGGCCTCCAAGTGACCCTCTCCACTGAAATTTGACCGGTGAATCCAACTTGTTTCATCAAGCTGTTCATAGAGTACCTCCATAACACTTTTTCCCTTTAGTTCTTCAAGTTTTACCTTCTGCTTAGTGTTATAAATTGTTTGTTCATCAACATAACCCCCTCCATCAATATTGCTCAATTTCCTCTTAAGATGCAACATATTGAGCCCATCATTCATGTCTTCTATCAGATTGTCTAAGGCCACCCAAGATTGTCCTCAGTTGAGGCTGCACAGAGGGATGTTCAGATGGTTGATGGTTATGTTGGGTTTCTTTGTAGGAGAGTTGCCACAAGGGGTCTGCCTTTGTGCAACTTGCATGGATTAAAAACTTGCACCCACCCTTTCTTGTGTGACTTTGTCTAGACTGTTTGGTAAGAAGTTGTCCTGAATAGAAACTATGGCAATCACAGGCCAAATCCACATATTTATCTCCATTTGAGTCAAAAATCATCAGAGCATGACCATGCTTCATAGCCCATGTTTGACAATAGTTTTGGGCCTCTTCCCTAGTAGGAAAAGTTCTCACAGGAGGTGGTTCAAGTCAATCTAGTAAACCTTCATTGATTAAGTCATAGTTTCAGTTACATGCACCCCATTAGTTTCAATCAAATTAAATCCAGAAAAGAACTCAGTAACATAAAATGTTACTCACAACCAGAGCTTGCATCCCATTGTGAAACATTTTGTTCCTCAATTGTCACACTTGATGAGGATGAAACTTGGGCTTCCAATTTTTCATTAGCCAAATACTTTTTTTCTTTTTCAAAAGATTTGTTGATGGCACTATCAATGTAGACATTCCATGCAGCTATGTCAGAAAAAGGAGGGCTTGAAGCTGTTCCCATGCAAAAAAAGGCAATGGTATACTTCATTATTCAATCCAACTTTCAATTGAACAAACAAAGTTTGCTCACTTTCAAGTTGAGAAAGAATTGGTTGCAGATTTTTATATGATTTCAATTTTCACTTTAATTTCACCTTTATTTCACTTTAAAGTCACTTTGGAATCACTAGGTGTGAAACAACAGTCCCACAAAGTATGTGTTGATCCGAAATTTGGGTTGAGGGAACCCAAGTGTGGTCCAGTGGTTGCCCAAAATTCTGTCACAACTTCTGGGGAGTCGCTCACCCCCAAAAACGGCTCCTATACAACCCCCCAGGGGTTGCGCATGTTCGGAACAGCCATTTGTAGTCATCTACGGGCCCCAAAGGCTCATTTGAGACGTGTAGGGCCCTTCATGACTCCCACACAACTGGAATTGTGAATTTATCATCACCCCTTTTTTTTTGGGAGAATTAACCAGTATTATTTTTTTTATTTTCTGTGTTTGTTGATCATCTTTGTTGATTATACCCAGACTAATGAATGTTTTTTTTCTTTTTCTTTCTTTTTCTTTTTCTTTCTTTTTCTTTTTCTTTTCTTTTTCTTTTTTTTTTTTGATTCCATGCAATGCAACACACGTTTAAACCCCTTTCTTGGCCAATTCTTCTCCCACAAAACTCAAAATGCTAAACAATTGTTTGAATCCTTTATTGATCCTCAACCAAATTGAAGTATTTGGATGGGAGGGAACAAGGTGGAAGGAAATGATACAATAAGCATACAGAGAGGTGGGAAGAATTGGGCTTTGTTGGAAAAAGAGGGCCCAATACTGAGATTCTGAAATCTCTTTGGAGATCCAAAAGGGAGGGATCAATGAAAAGGTTGTGTGGTCAGAGAAAAAACTACGGCCTTTGGATATGTATACTGCCATCACTTCCAAAAAATGAAACAATTTTTGAAAAACCCCTCCTGAAGAGTTTGAACAGGCCAAAAAGAATATCAAACACTTCCATTTCTTCTCCTCCGTCAAATTATTTTTTCATGATCAATCCAATCATGAGGCTATGGTTGCAATAATCAAATTCTTCCCTTTGAATGAAATCTTGGAGAAAGATAAGGAGGAAATCAACTTTGTGACAACTTTCCTTCACCAATTGAAAAACTTTGTCAACACTGTTGGTCCCTCAAGATCTTGAGGTGGAAAAATGTGGAGTATTGGATGGCAAAAATCAATGCAGCCCTCTGAATTATTTGGAAAATATTTGAAGAAAGCTGCCATTCAGCCTTCCCCTCAAGAGTATAATTTGCTCAACCTTAGGTTGGACAAAGAATCTCAAATACCAGGACAAATTTTCAGAAAATTAGCCAAACTGGCACACAATTCCAACCAAGAAACCATGCTGGACAACAATACCCCATCTTTCTCTTCATTGGAATTTGTATCTTGCTTCACTCCTTTCAAATGCTCCCCTCAAATAACATTCACCTCAGACTCCTTCTACAACTCTCCCCATATTGAAAAAGGTGATGTCCCCTCCTATTCCTTTTTACTGTTGTCCCAACCAAAAAAGTAAATGAAAAAATTATTGACCAAAAGGACAAATATCAAGTATGCAATGGCCAATTTGTTTTTCTGGACTTGGGATTTGTAATTGATTTCAAAGAAAAAGGTATTTTACAAATATTTTGGGCAGCAAACCAGTACAAGCACTGTACTTTCCCTGCCATGGATACTTCCACCCATACTAGGATGGCTATGTCTTTGCAAATTAACAAGACCACTTTAAACACATGCAAAGACTTAAAAAGCAGTAAAATATATTCTAGACAAAAGAATGTACATAAAAATAAGAAAAATTTTTTCATTGGTGGTGTTAAAAATAGGCTCAAAAATTGTTGTATTTCAAAATAATTTTTTGTGTTTATTTTTATAACTTTTATCAAAGCAGATGTTTTACAAGCCAAGCAATTGATTAATTTCCCTTATTTCATCAACAGTTCTACTGCAACCAATACATGCCTTGGCTACCAATAACCTGTCTTTTTTTCCCTCGGCTAGCCTTTCCCTATCCTTTTGGAGTCAGTCTTCCTCTCAATCATTCTCCTTTTCATCTTTTTAAAACTCCAGCTCATCCTGTTTCATTTTCAACTCTGCATCCAATTTTTTTTGATGAGCCAAACTCTTCCTTTCTGCTTTTTTAAATACATATCCAGCTTACAATCCCGCTTCTCCTTTTCAAATTGAAGTTTTTCTGATTCAATTTTTGATTTGAATGTTTTTGGAGGGGCATACAAATGACCTTGATTGTGAAAGCAAGGACAATCAATTGATTCAATCACTTGAATCTCTCTTCTCCATGATATCCTCAAATCCAGAAAAATTTGAAGTGTTTCTCCTCTTTTGACGGCTATTGGGGTTGAGGTTGATGGAATTGGAGGCCTTTTGCTTTACATTTGCAGAGGAGGTTAGTGTGGGAACATCATCAATCTAATTTGAAGGGGATGTTGGAGGCCCCATTGGCTTCAGCATTTGGCCATTCAGGAATGGATGAGCCTGTTTTTTTACAATATAAATCAGTAAGGATTAAGGAGAAAGAAGAGAAAAGACCTTGGTTCCTTACTTGAGCAGATGTTGATGGTAGTGGCAATACAGGAATAACTTGCCCCTCATTGGCCAAGTAGTTAAGTTCTTCCACCCCAGGAAGAGAAGGAAGTGAGGGGGCCAAGTAAGGGTTTGAATCATTGATAAACACTGATGTAGACATTATTTGAGCTTATTCAATTGGGATATCCTCCTCCACATCAGATTGGGGCCACTCATAGGTTTCATTGGGATCATCATTGCTAGGCTGAGCATCCACAGCCAGGTCCCCAGCATCAACCAAATCTAATTGTTGAGCATCAAAAGCAGCTCAAGGGGTTATATTGGCCTTATTTACAAATATTTCACCCATATGAATATAAAAAGGACAAATGGAGTCCAAATTATCAACCACCAAGTTTATCCTCTTTGATTTATTGGAGCTGGTGATAACAAAGCCAGTGGAAATTGACATTGAGTGGGATTTTTTGTACTTTGTTTGATAGTTCTTGAATTTCTCCCGCATATTTTTGGATGAAAGATCCACCCTACCTCTGGTTTTATTCTTCAGTTCATTGGCGACCAGGAAATAACCATCAAACTTAGAAGATGGAGGTTGGCCAAAGCATGTTTCCTTGTTGGATCCAAAGCAAGCATCATAGTGGGGCGGAATTTTGAGCCAGTTTACCAGTATGATTTGATCAGCTCTCTTGAGCTGACTTGAGCCTTTGGAAGCTGATGGGGGAGGATTGTTGGATGTTGAGTTTCTGGGGGACGTTTGATTTTGTAAGTTGGATTTTTTAGTGGTCTTGCAGGCGGAAGTTTGCTGAGGGGCAATTTAAAAAGAGTTAGAGGGATGGAGGGATGAAGCAATGAAGGGATTTGTTGAAAGTGGGGATGAAATGATGAAGCAATGAGATTTATGAGGTGATGAAAGCGGGGATGAAGTGATGAAGTGATGAGAGGATGGATGTGATGGTGTTAATGAAGCAATGAGAGAATTAAAGTGGTGAGAGTTATGAAGCAAAGAGGATATGATGAAGTGATGAGGATAGAAATGAATCAAATTTTTTGGATGAGGTTGGAGGTAGACTTTTTCCAATGAGGTCAGAGGTAAAAACAAGGGGTGATGATGTGGAATGATGGGTTGAGGTGGTGAAAGCGTTTAAATACTTTATTTGAAAAAAACCAGTTATTTTGAGGTAAATCTGAAACATCTGATGTGAAATAAGTGGGTTTTCTTGATTTTTAATGGTGGATTTGGGTTCAAACCCGCAATTAAAAAATGGTGGTTTTGCTTAACTTTGATAAGCCCTATTGTTTGTTCAAAAAATAAATCTTTAAAGTCCTGACCATGACGGAAAATCAGAAACAAGAGTGATGGTGCTGTTCAATATCAACCAAAAGCATGGGTAAAAAGGCCCAAAAAATTCATCAAAGATGAGGAATATTCTTTTAGTATGAATAACATAGCTAAATAAAACCTCAATAGAATTTTGGTTTGAAATAATAAGCTTATGAGGAAATTTTTCAAATCTTAAAGCATTATTAATTCATTCTTTCAATGCTGGAGTTTTTATCAAAGTTTTGATGAATATACCATCCCATCCTTGTGAGTATGTTAGTTCAAAGAACATGTTTGAAAAAAGGATAGACATTTTTCTTCTAAAAAAATGAATAAGGAACCAGCATGACTTGGTTTGTTTTCAAAATTTCAAGCTCCAGATTAACAGCAGTCAAATTCTCCCAACATTGATTTATTTATTTAAATTTGAATGTTTTTGGACAGTAATTAAAGTTTTACAATTAATTTTCAAGAATGAAAAAGTTAAAAAATATTGGTATAACCTATATCAAACTGATTTTTTGACCATGTACATCACCAAAATATATTATCAATTGTAGAGAAAACTTGAGTTAAAATTGAACCTCCTTTCAGGAATGAATAAAATTTGTTTGAAAAGTGGTTATAGATTATTTCAACAAAAGTTGTTGTGTGTTTTTTGGGAGTTATTTGGATAGATTTCCTGAATTAGGAAAGAGTTACAACCCAGTTGTAACCAAGTTGAAAAGTTTTTACAGGGTGGCACATGCTATAATTTTTCTCTATTTTTCACCTGGTGAAATTAATCTATCCACACCATTTGGCATGTTATCGCACACCAAATAACATTACCCAGTGTGGGAATGCTGTGCCCCCCCCTTTGGCATTCCAGAGAGCGCGCGCGGGGGGGGGGAGGGGCTGGCCCTTCAAGAAGCACTTGCACTGGGCTGTGTGGGGGCTGGATTTCAAGACCTACCATGCACAGCAGTTTCTGTCAAAACTGCTGGCCCTGAAGTAGTTTTGACATGGCACAGCCAATCCTGGGGTGGCAGCCATTTCCACCAGCACCTTTTTCAAGTTTAATAAATTTTTATTGAAGTTTTTGTGACATTTTGAGATTTCCTCCTAGGGGGCTGTGGCACTTATCATTGATCAGATCCCCACAAGTTTTTTTAGGCTGCATTTGGAAACCAGGGTGTAACTGGCACTGCCACTCCAACAAAGGTTACATCCTGTAAGTTTAAGTTTAAATTCACATGCACAGTGTGACTTGTGGCCCACTATTCCGCTGGGATGCACTTGCACAGTTGACCCTGTAAGTCTTCCCTTCACCTTCCACCCAAAATTTTCAGTTTTTTTTTTCAATTATTTTTCTTCTTCAACATCATTCCATTCATCACTTCTTTTTTTTTCATAGCATGGAACCACCACCTCAAACACAAGCAACACCACCAATGCCATCTGTATCCCAAACTAAATGGACCAAAACAAACAATCATAACCTTCTGAAATTCTGCAAGAAACAATAGAGCTTGCATCCAAATGCCCTCAATGGTTGCAAGTATAGAATTTTGAGGGACATTGCAAAGGGGCTTGAAGGCACCAAGAAATCCAGAACCATTATAAAAATGGTACAGCATGCCAGTATTGATTCAAAATTCTCAAGGATCATCAGGAAAGCTCAAGCACTTACACAATCTCAGTGGGTCTGGGTGGGATCAGGTAAATCAATTAATCAAGCATCCAGATGAGAAATAGGACCATATGTAACAAAGTAATTTTTTTCATTCTTAATTGTATTGTTGGTTTTTTTTATAGTCAGAGAAAAATAAGAAGCTCCTTAAATGGAGAGGTTGTACATTCCAAGTCTACAATAAAATGGCCACTCTCCTTGATCAAAAGCAAGCCACAGGGTGTTCAAGTACCAAATTGGCAAACAAATTAAGCCATTCTAAAGCATTGGAGACCCTGGAGAAAATTTGGTATTCCAATGATGAAGCCTTGTCTTTCAAAAATCAAGGCCAAAATTTCAAAAAAAAGGAAACCTGGCCTGGAGGTTCCCAACAAAAAAACTAAAATAATCAACAACACACTTGAATCAATTCAACACAAATTATTGAGATCAAAATTATTAAACACTGAAATCAAAGCCCTGCAGAAATATCATAACCTATCACTGTGCAAAGTGATGGGTGCCAGAAAGGCATTTTGATTGACCCAAGACTTGGCAGAGGTTTAGCTAGCCTTGGCCCTGTTGAAATTTCACTCACCTCCAATCACCTCCCTTCTCCTCATTTCTTCCAATTGTTGAAAAAGATCTCCTTTATTAAATTCTTTTATTCATCACCTCAATTTGGGGGACCCACATGTCGCGCAAGTTGTAACTAGTCTATATATAAATTGACTAGACACCATGAGTTAATGAAAATTATTGATTCTTAATCCCTTGATCCTCTTGCTGGTACTTAAGCCCCAGCAAGAGAATACTCCTGCATGTGAATTTTTCGATGAGGCAGTTACACCTGATGGAATAACAAGGCAGGAAGCAATATTAGTGACCTCTAAGATCAGACCGCTTCTAATAGTAGGACACCTGGAATAGTAGGTTCCCCCAATGAAAATGTTAGAAGCAATGAATTTAATAAGGACAGCCTGAAGAGTTTTTAACTAAAACCTGATAGAATAGAAATAGGCAGCAATCTTAGTGACATCTAAGATTGGACCACTTCTGATAGTAGGACACCTGGATGAAGGGTTAAATATAAGAAAGTAGACTTTTGATAAAATGATATTGATAATGAAAGAAATAGAACATTGTTTACCCACAATAGTAGGTTCCCCCAATGACAATGTTAGAAGCAATGGGGGAAACTAATATTGGTGTGCAATAGAATTGTCTTTAAATATTGGGTCAAAACATGTGACAAGGTAGAGGAATGCGAGTTAAAGAATCCAATAATTACATAGTGTCTGATGAAAAAGCTTTGACCTCAGAAATGACATCATTTAACTCAAAGATCACATTCCTCTGACTAGGACCGCTGTATGCAAGAATAGAAAGAAAATGAAGACTATAATTCAAATGTGATGTCATTGATTTAACAACATTGACTAATTTGGACCAAATTCTGACACCACCCTTCAACTCATTAAATCAATTACCCTTTTTAATCCTGATGTATTAAAAATTAGATTTTTGGAGGACTTTTTATTGAGATTTTTAGTTAGGATGTTGGCTATCATTTGTTTTGTTGGACAATATTCAACAATTAACTTCTTAGCTTTTACTAACTCTCTAATCCAGTTATGATGTATCTCTATATGCTTGGTTTGTGTATGGAAGATATATTTGGAGGAGAGTTGAATTGCACTGAGGTTATTTCAGTGGAAATTTATCAGCGTTTTGCAAGGTAAATTGAGGAATTTTAAAAATTCAATAATCCAAACAGCTTCTTGTCTGGCTTCAGAAGTAGCTTTGTATTAAGCTTCAGTGGACAACAGCAAGATAGTTTTTTGAAGCTTCAATATCCAATTGATAGACCCATTCATAAAAGTGAATACAAAACATGCTGTTGATATTTGCGTTGATTTATCACCAGCCCAATAAGCATCAGCATGGCTGTGAGGGATGTAATAGCTTTGATAAGCTGAAATCAAACTGTTGAAGTTAGTATATTCAATACCATAGTTTGTGGTTCCTTCGAGATATCAAAGGACATTGCAAAATGAATTAAAATATTTAGTAGATGGTTTATCCATATATTGTGCTAGAAGTACCACAGAGTGGCTTAATTCAAGTCAAGTTCATTGAGAAAAATAAAGAAGTGAACACACTCCACTCCTATAAGGGAGATTTAGGGTGTTGAAATGTTGATGTTCTTCATTGCTGGCAGGAAGGTAGACACTGGTTATGGGTAGTGGAGTTGAGTTTGCTTTTGCATTATCTTGATTGAAGGTTTTAAGTATTTGGCGGGCCATGTTGTGTGGAGTCAATGAATATCCATTAGAAGTTTGTTTAAGTTGTATACCAACTATGCTTTCTGCAAACATGAGATCTTCCATTTCACATTTTTGTTTAATTTCCTCTTGACCTTCCTAATTTTGTTTCCTGTGATAATCATGTAATCAACATGTTCATATAGGAAAATCTATTTTTGTTCAGAGTAACATAAGTACAGAAATGCATTTCAAGGAGATTGAATAAAGCCTATTTACAGTAAAAATCCATTAAAATCTTCATTCCATAAATTTGGTGACTGCTTTAGTCCATAGATGGCTTTTTTGAGGTGCAAAACTTGATTATTTCCTTCTTCAAAGCCCTTGGGTTGTTCCATGTAGATTTCTTCATCAATATGTGCATTTAAAAAGGCAGAAACTGCGTTCATTGGGCGAATTTACCATTGATTTTTCAAGGCTATAGCTATGAGTAGGCGGAGTGAGGTAGGTTTTCCAGTTGGGAAAAATGTTTCATGGTAGTCTACCCCTTCAATTTGAAAACATCCTTTTGCCATTTATCTTGACTTCTTTTTAACAAATTTTACATTTGTGTTGCATTTTGTTTTGCATAACCATTTGCCTTTAATAACCTTATTATGAGTTGGTTGATCAACTAAGGTGAAGACTCCCCTTAGTTTCATAGAGTTAATTTCTTTTTCAAAAATTTCAACCAGTTGGGTTCATCTTTCCTTTATCTTGCATTGTAATAAGACGTAGGATCATGAGTTTTGATGAGTGAGGAGACTAATGGGGCAAACAATTCAAAATGCCTGAATAAGTGTACAATGTAACTGAAGTGAAGTTGTGGGATGTTTCTTAGGTTATTCAGTTGGGTGTAGGTGTCTGGTTGTGAAGCAGTGTCAGATATCTTGATATCAGGTGTATTCTGGTGGACAGGTGGTAGACCAAGGTTTAGAATGAGGCGGGAAGGTTTTGGAATTGAGTTGTTTTGAGTCTGAGGAATTTCATTTATAGGTTTGGTTTGGAGGATGGTGGAAATTGCATTGTTTTGAGTCTGAGGAATTTTGTCTGTAGGTTTGGTTGGAAAGATAGGAATGACTACTTCTGGCTCATGGTCATTGGAAAGTAATTTGAATGGGAATTGGTTTTCTTCAAATTTGAAATCACAGGTGATTTTGGTTATTTTAAATTATGGGTCATAAATGAGGTAGTTCCTATTTTTTTCAGTGAATCCTAAGAGAATCCCTTCCTTACAGACCGGACTAAAATTATTTTATTGTAAGGGTTTTTGAATAAGCAAATGAGCCTTACATCCAAAGATTCAAATGTGGCCTAACGTTGGTTGGTACTTAAACAATAGTCCAAAGGGTGTGATGTCTCTTTCTGGAGTAGAGTTTGAGAGTATTCTATTGGTCAGATAGATGGAAGTGTGGACGGCATTCCACCAGAACTGAGGTGGGGTTCCACTATGAATAATTAAAGCTTGATCTTGCTCAACAATAGTGCAATTACTCCTTTCTTCCACACCATTCTGTTCAGGAGTATAGGGTGGGTTTACTTGGTTTGTAACACATAAATTTTTGAGATAGTTCATTACTTTGAATTGATTAAATCTGAACCCTTCATCAATTGTAAAACTAATTAGCTTTGTACCCTTTTGGCATTTGGATTTGGAAATATACTATTCAATTACTTCTAGTAAATAATATGTGAATTTAGGAACAAGAGGGAATCCCATTCTGTAACAACTACAGTTGTTGGTGAAAAGTGCATAATATGAGTAGATGGAATTGCTACAAATGATCCCACTTATATCCAAGTGAAAGTTATCTAGGGGCTGTGTACTATGTCTGTGTTCCCTATTATGAGATATTCTATGGTTTTTGGAAATTTTACATGTGTCACAATAAAAGGGAGTTATTGGATTCAATCTAATAGTACCGGTAGAGGTCATCTTCTTTTGGAAGTCTGGGTTGAGATGGGCAAAGAAATTGTGGATGGTTTCAGCATTTTGATGGATATTTGTTTGTAAGGCAAATATAGGTCTCACCTAATCGGAGAAATTAAATTTCATTGGATTATTGTTGAAATTTCCATGTAATATCACATTCTCTAGATCATTGAGTTTGACCGTAGTGCTGGTTTTCACCATATTGATGTCTTCTTGTAGTAATATGCATCCAGCTATCAAGTTCTTGGATAATTGAGGGACATATAGGGAATTCTTGAAGACCATTTTGTGATTTTTGTGACTGGTAATTGAGGATCTTCCAACAGCTTGGATGGGCAGTGTGGCTCCTTCTCCAGCAAGTTTCAAGCAGAGATTTCCAACATTATGACTGACTATGGTTTTGGGCTCAAAGTAGTTCAAGCTGCTGAAAATATGTTGGGTTGCACCAGTGTCAAATATGATTGAGTCTTCTTTTTCCTGGCCTGTCCATAATGGCAGGAGGGATCATTGGACTGTGGAGAGACAAAGGTTGTGGCTAGGCTTCCATGGTTGATATTTGCTTTGTTTTCTTGTCTGAACAATTCAGGTAATTAACCTTGCCAGAGTCCTTGATGGATTTTCTTCTCAATCCATGCTTTTTGGTTAGACTTGTTTTTGGAATGAAATGAAGTAGACGGGTGTGGACCATAGCAGTGGTCTTAAGTGCATTTCATTCAAATTTTAGCTTGTTAAACCTGATTGGCTTCCTTGTATGTGATGGAGTTGTGAGTCAGGAATTCCAAAGGAAGTAATGCTGCGCACAAAGCTGGCGCACAAAGCTGGCGCACAAAGCTGCGGTGTAGGTAGTGATATTCTTAGTTCTTTCCAAAACCTAATCAAGTTGTTCTTAAACCTGTTCTCTCACCCAGTTGTACCGCTTTCATCATTAAACTTTTTTGTTTTGTCATCACTTCTCACATTGTAGCTCAACCCACTCACTGTTGCTCTCAGGTTTGCATCTCTTCCTTACCTTCTCTGCTCTCTTCATTTCAAGCTTATTGTGATCTATTCCATTACTCTTTCAGGTTGGCTATCTCTCTTGTGTCTTGTCTCTTGTCTGTTACTCTTACTGAGACTCAACCCATGGGGGATTAAGGTCTGCAATCTATTTCATCCAACTTTGTTGTTTTGTCATCACTTCTAACATTGTAGCTCAACCCATTTGCTGTTGCTCTCAGGTTGGCTATCTCTCTCATGTCTTTTCTCTTCTCAACCCACTTGCTGTTGTTCTCAGGTTGGCTAACTCTCTCATGTCTTGTCTCTTGTCCATTTGTCTCACTGAGACTCACTCCATTGGGGATTAAGACTGTGGTTTTATAGGTTATTAGCCCAGAATTAGCGCAATGAGTGATCCTTTTTCCAAGCCATCTCTTCCAAACCTCAACACCTCCAACTATCCACTCTGGAAGTTTAAAATTAGACACTTTCTGCTTGCAAATGATCTTGGACAAACACTTGCCAACTTGCCACCTCTGGATGATCCAATCAAACGTGAAGCCTACTATGATAAATGCACACAAACAGCTAGAATCCTTGGTTGTTACGTGGAACAGGAAATCTATAACAGATTCATTGCAGAATTCTTTTCCAAAAATCCTAAACTCATCTGGACTTCCATTGCAAATCATTTTGAGGCTAAAACTGATGATAATCAATCCAAGGCTTATCAAGACTTCATTGCACTTAAATAAAAAAAAACAACCTTCCTGGATTCATCTTGGACATCAAGCATCATCTCAGCTCTATGAACTTGGTGGGCCTTGTCATCAGTCCCACTGGTGGCAAGATTAAATAATCCCTTGTGGCTGAGTTCATCATCAGCCAACTGCCATCTGACTTCACCAGCACCAAGGAGCTCCTGCACACAAATCAATCTCTGACAATTAAAATGGTGAACAACACGTTGGAAAACAAACACAGAGACTCCTCAAACTCAGTTTGTCAAGTAAAAACCAAGACCTCAGCTTACGCAGCGTACCAAATTTGCTCAAACAGCAGACACAATCCTCTCACAAAGCATAGCAAAAGTAAATGATGTCAGATCCTTAAGAAAAAGGGAAAGAAAGAAAAGAACCCACAGGCCAACGCAGCTACCGCTACCACAGATGATGATGGTCCCAAAGTTGTGGCTTGTGGATTCAGATGACTCTCCGCCAGTGAATCCTCTCATTCCTTTCAAAATTGAGCGTTTCTTGACAGTGGTGCAAGTCACCACATGTTCAATGACGCCTCAATATTTTGGTCCTACAAACCAATCAAATCTAAGGTCAAATTAGCTGATGGCAATCAACTAAACATTTTCAGTGAAGGAAAAGTTGTCTTGCTTATTCCCAATGGATCTTTCATCAGAATCAATGCCCTGCAAATCCCTCAACTCTCAACCTCACTGATCAGTCTGGGTTGTCTTCATGAGAAAGGTTGCAAGATCTCTTGTTCTGGCCCCTCCACCTTTGTGGTGACCTACAACAACCAAATCTTGTTTTATGCCTCCATCTTGAATGGAATGTGCAGCGTTCCACTCAAACTGGCTTCCCATGAAATTGCTCAGGACGATGAGGCTATTGCCTTATTAGTTTTGTAAGATCAGCACAGACTCTTCCATCAAAGGGCTGGAAACCCTTGCAATGAAGTTCTCTCTCACATTTTTGACATACCAAAATGGAAAATCTCTTGCGACGCTTGCCGTCTTTCCAAGTCAACCCAACTACCATTCTCCTCCACACTTTCTCCAGCCTCTCATCCCTTGAAAACAATTCACATGGATCTCAGCGGTCGCATTACTCCACCTTTGGTCAAAGGCTTTGAATACTACTTCAAAATCACCAATCAGTTAACTGGCTACAAATTTGTCTATCTTCTCAAAATCAAATTCAAGACTCTTGAACACTTCAAGTTATTTGTTGCCCAAGTAGCAAAAAAAAACCTGATCACCCTATTTTGCTCATTTACACAGATGGAGGTGGGGATTTCAATAGTGGCGAATTTCACTCCTTCCTGCAAAAAAAAGGCATCTGACTCCAAGTCACAACGCCATATACCCCCCAGCAGAACCCAATTGCCAAGCCCGGAAACAGAACAAACAGCAAAAAGGCTTGTGCTTTCCTCAAGGAAGCTGGCCTTCCAGAAGCTTACTGGGAATAAGCTGTGTCTACATTGGTGGTTCTGGAAAATGTCACACCATCCAGGAATCTTGATTGGAGGACTCCATACAAACTCTGGACAGGCAATAAGTTTGACCTTTCTGGACTATGTTCATTTGGTTGCCTCTGCTTTTTCCACTTTCCAAAGCACAAAAAAGATGGGAAATTTGGGGATACCGCCATAAAAGGGATCTTTCTTGGTTACACGTTGGGGACACACAATTTCAAGGTTCCTACCTCCAAACATCAACTGATTGTCAGCCACAAAGTGCAATTTGATGAAAAATCCTTTCCCGGTGCATCCTTTGTCCAGGACCGCTCCTCAGATGATTTCTTTCGTCTTGATTTTCTTGAAATTCATTCCTCAGAAGGCTTCAACAATACTGTTGTAGACACTCCTGCTGAGGAAACTATCCTTCTAGACAATCCTGAATGCCTGCCCAAATCAAGCTACAAACCTGACACCAATGCTGGCCCATCCTCCGAATCAACAGCCAGACCTCCAGCATCTAAACCACCAAAATGGAGACCTGGTTGGGACTATGTTCTTACCTCAGACGTTGCCCCCAAAAACATTGACTCCTCCATCAATCCCAATGCCATCCTTGAAACCAATTTCCAAGCTCATTTGGCCAAGGCCCTCCTCACCATCCATGTACCGCAAACTCACTGTGAGGCAATGCTTCTTCCCAAAGCTCAACTCTGGAGGGATGCTGTGAAATCTGAGCTTGACGCCATGGTCAGGCTGAAGGTCTGGTTGGTTGTTCCCAAGCCAGCTATGGACACCTTGTTGAACACCCTCTGGGTCTTCCGCATCAAAGAAGATTTAAATGGTAACTTTCAGAAATACAAAGCCCCTCTCTGTGCTCAAGGAAGCAAACAGGAAGTTGAAGTAGGGTTACGTACCCACACTCCCACTGGTTGATCCTCTAGTCTGAAAGCTCCCCTGGTTGTTGGACTGAGTTGCGGTTATGAAATTCATCAAATGGATGCAAAGAACACATTTTTGAATGGAAATCTTGAAGAAAAGGTATATCTTTGCGCTCCAGCTGGTCTTGATGTCCCCAAAGGGTCATGTCTCCTCCTGCACAACGCAATCTATGGGCTAAAACAAGCTCCTTGCGTTTGGTACTCCATTCTAAAAAAATTCTTTGTCTCAATCAAATTACTTCCCTCCTTGGCAGACCCTTGTCTGTTTGTATCCCAGGTTCCTGGTTGGCCCTGCCTAGTTCACGTATACGTTGACAACATGATCATCATCAGTCCTGAAATTTCTTGGTTCAAGAAGCTGATTGCAGATGCGTTTGTGATGGAAGATCTGGATGAGGCAAGGCACCTACTTGGCCTCAAACTTTCCAGGATTTGCAAGTAACATCTAAACGTCTCTCAAAAAGTCTAAACTCTCAAAATTCTCAAGGATCATTGTTTTCTCAACTGCTGTCCCACTACCATGCCAATGGTCTATAACACTTGCCTAGTTTGCGCCTCTTATGAGGAATACAATTCCTTCACCAAGCTAAAAATCAATTATTGTTGTGTCTTGGGGTCCTTGAACTACCTTGCAGTCTTGACCAGACCAGATATTTCATACGCTATGTCTCAACTGTCCCAAAATCTCAAACAGACGGGAACCACACACTTGAATGCAGTAATCCATATGCTTTGGTATCTATTGTCAACCTCCCACTATGGTATACACCTCTTGGGGTCTAATACCTTGGGAAGCCACACTGTGTACACTGATTCCAAATATGAAAACTGTCCTGAAAAACGCCTCTTGTAATCCCAATTCCTATCCCAGCTCAATGGCAACCTGATCTCCTGGAAGTCTAAGAAACAGCCCACCTTTTCCACCTCAACCACAGAGGCTGAGTACCAAGCAGTGCACAAAGGTGTCCAGGAGTTGACCTGGTTGAATCAACTGTTCTTGTCACTCTCCATCTCCGGTCGCAAACATCAACTTTTTGTTGATAATAAGAGCGCAATCTTGCTCACAGTCAACCCTCTTTATCAGAAACACACCAAGCACATCAATTCCATGTTTAATTGGCACCGTGAGAAGTTTGTATTTTCCCTGTTTGAAATTTCCTACAACCCAACTACCGCAATGCTGGATGACATCTGCACCAAGGATCTGTCACCAATGAAGCATTGTGCGATCATCAAGGCTCTCAATCTCAATAGGCTTGAAGTGAGGGGGGGTGTCAAAGGAAGTAATGCTGTGCACAAAGCTCCACTGTAGGTAGTGATATTATTAGTTCTGTCCAAAACCTAATCAAGTTTTTCTTAAACCGGTGCTCACACCCAGTTGTACCACTTTCCTCATTCAACTTTGTTGTTTTGTCATCACTTCTCACATTGTAGCTCAACCAACTTGCTGTTGCTCTCAGGTTTTCATCTATTCCTTACCTTCTCTGTTCTCTTCATTTCAAGCTTATTGTGATCTCTTCCATTACTCTTTCAGGTTGGCTATCTCTCTTGTGTCTTGTCTCTTTTCTGTTCCTCTTGCTGAGACTCAACCAATTGGGGATTAATGTCTACAATCTATTTCATTCAACTTTGTTGTTTTTTCATCACTTCTCAAATTGTAGCTTGACCCACTCGCTGTCACTCTCAGGTTGGCTATCTCTCTTGCTTCTTGTCTCTTCTCAAACCACTTGCTGTTGCTCTCAGGTTTGCTATCTCTCTTGTGTCTTGTCTCTTGTCCATTCATCTTACTGAGACTCAACCCATTGAGGATTAATACTGTTGTTTTATAAGGAATGGGGTACATTTGTGTATCTCCACAAATTCCTCATACACTCGGTCATAAGTGAGGGGATGAAAAATCTGGAAATGGATTGTTTGTTGCTGTTGAAACTTGGGTGAATGGATGACAGAATGGTGTACACTAGGCCAACATGATTGTCTAATGAGCCACCAGCTTGTATAATTTGATATTTTTTTTAATTTGGATTTATCCAGATGCTCTCAAATAGAAGTGTTTGGACCTTGCTTAAGATACCTTAATTGTTTTTAAAGATCATAGATGTTTCTGCTGGCATCTTTGGTGTGGAATTTGTTTAGTGTATTCCTGATTGCAGTAGGTTTGTGGCAGGAAGCTAGCTCATTCCACGTAATGGCCTTAGTATTAAGTTCAGTAAAATTGTATGAGTAAAGTTGGCTAAACAGCCACAAGCTTAAGAGCCTGTTGATGGCAGTGTGGTACATGGGGGAAAAGAGGTCTGGGGTGGGTGTGTCTGAGATTAAATATTTATCAATGTCAATAGATCTGAGGGAGATTAGGACAGCTTGTGACCATGTAGTGAAGTTTTGGTTGGTAAGTTTATTGGAGATGTTTACTTTGCATAGTAGGTTCAGGATTTCTTGATTAGTTTGGAGCTGCAGTTTTGATACCTCAGGGTCAGGTATGGATGATTCAATAGTATCTTGTGGGTGGAATGGCTGTGTGGTGAAGGCAGATGGATTGGCAGGGCTGGTAGACATGATTGGTGGTGGGGCAGGGCTGGCAACAGGTGATTGGTTAACTGGTGACATATTGGTTTATGGATTGTATACTCTTGCTACCATGTGAATTTTTGGATGAGGAAGTTACACCTGATGGAATAAAAATAGGCAGAAATCTTACTGTCCTCTAAGATTGGGCCGCTTCTAATAGTAGGACACACGTGATGGAATAAAAATTGACAGGAATATTAGTGACCTCTAAGATTGGACCACTCCTAATAGTAGGACACCTGGAATATTAGGCTCCCCCAACGACAATTTTAGAAGAAATGAATTTAATAAGGACAGCCTGAAGAGTTTTTAAAGAAAACCTGATGAAATAACAATAGGAAGAAATATTATTGACCTCTAAGATTGGACCCCTTCTAATAGTAGGACACCTGACTGATGGGTTAAATATAAGAAAGTAGACTGTTAATACAATGAGATTGATAATTAAAGAAATAGAACATTGTTTACTCACAATAGAAGGTTCCCCCAATGACAATGTTAGAGGAAAGGGGGGAAACTACTACTGGTGTTCAATAGAATTGTCCTTAAATATTGGGTCAAAACATGTGAAAAGGTAGAGGAATGCAAGTGAAAGAATCCCATAATGACATAGTTTCTGATGAAAAAGCTTTAAACTCAGAAATGACATCATTTACCTGAAAGACCACAGTCCTCTAACTAGGACTTCTGTATGCAAGAAGAGAAAGAAAATGAAGAATATAATTAAAATGTGATGTCATTGATTTAATGATGTTGACTGATTTGGCCAGAATTCTGAAACTGCCGCGGCACATAAGCCACCCTGAGAGTAATTCCAGCCCTTTAGACTTGGGCTCTCTGTGAATTAAGTTCCAAAATTTGGGCTCTCCACCCCTTATTTCTTCAGGCCCCTCATCTTCAAAGCAAGTGGGTCAGGGACTTTGTTCCAAATAATTAGAAAAAAATTCTTCTTGGATTCCATCCCTCCCCAGTCCAAAACACTTTTTTTGTGAATCCTACCCAAAAATCAAAAAAAATCCAATTTAAAATCTCCTTTCAAATTTGTGTTTTTCATTTTTTTTTCCAATTTTTGTTTTCAAAATCAAGTGTTTCAGCTTTAAAATTCTTTGGGTTTTTTCAATTTCAGATTACTTCTGGGTTGGATAATGTACCATGAGAAGAAGAAGGTTAATTAAAAAGAAGGATACAAAACATTTGTGAATTAATATGAGGTAAAAATATTTCATTTTTATTTGGAAGATTATTGAGTAATATGGTTTGAATTTATTTAATGAAATTTACAATTTTTTGCTGCAATGGCATCTCTCTTTTTGTATTGCCTCTTGGTTTCTGAATTTGCAAATAATGCAATAAACCTTCCTGAACTTGGGTTATATGTGATTTATTTAATGGCTCAAGAGATTGAACTTGTTAAGGGTCTTCATTTTCTGGAAATTCTAGGAAATTTTTTTTATTAAATTTTGGGAGAAAATCATAAAAGTGATCATCTGGAATTGTAATTGAAGGTGATATTCACTTCCTATGGCCATGAAGTTGAGATTTCTTTTGATGAAACCAAAGATCCTCTCAATCAAATTTCTTGCAGAAGAATGCCCAGGTTGAATAATTCTTATTTATCTTCAGATATATAAAAAATTTCAAATTGAATGTGTTAAAATTATGGCCAGCAATTAGCTTAGGCAAATGAGCAGTATTTAAAGCAAAAGAAATGCTGGAAACCTTGTGTCAATAATTGCTTGATGGGCTCTCACAAATGGGGCAACACGTTGGATGATATTGTTGGTGAATTCAATTGGATGATGAATGGATGATGGAAAACAGAAGGGAGAAGAGCTCCTTAAGTACAAAAGATTGGCCTCTTGTGAGCCCATGATACAACAAGCCAAAATGCAAATTTTCCGCCCCAAAAGATCTCTACAGGCTCTACAGGCCTTGTTACTTGGTTTGGGCTACATCAGCCCACATGGCATCAGTACCTGTACCCTTACAACCAGCCTATTACGGTTGTTTCTGGTTTTTCCACCTCAATGGGGCTGAACCAGCCCCTGTGCTGTTCAATACCTGGCTGGTTGTCCATTACAACCAGCCCTGTTACTTATCTTAGAACTTGTACAGCCCTGGACCCTTGTATGGGCCAGGTGGGACCCAGGACTCACCTGAGTCCAACCAAAATCTCACCTGGGGGGGGTGTAACCAGCCGACATTCCGCCCTCCCTCTTTCTCTCAAGTCCCTGGAGGGGGCGGTCAAATCCCCCTACGAGGGGCCCTGGGGGTCAATACCCCCAGGGCGTTGCTACAGTAAGTGGGCTGGGGGGTGGTCAGGTCCCCTCCATCCTGTTGCTCCTCCCCCTTGGTAAAGGGGGGGGGAGCGCCCCTTCAATGGTGGGGGGGGTGGTCAATTCCCCCCCACCACCGGTCTCCTTGATGCGACCGGCCTGGCCACCTCTTTGGGTGGGGGGGTGATCAAGTCCCCCCCACCGTGACCGGTTGCCCCTTGCGACTGGTCTCTGGCTGGTTACAACCAGCCAGCCCTCCCCCTCCCCCTCGCAATGGCAAGCAAAGGGAGGGGGAGGAGCAGGGAGCACCAGCCCTGCGGCCGCCACCCAGCGCGAAAGCCGCAACAACGGCCCTGTGCGGGCCCTCGGGCCCCATAGACGGGCCAAAGGCAAAAACAGAGGCCCCAAGCGGGCTGCGACGCAGGCGGCAGCCCCAACCGGGCTGTGACACGGGTGGCAGCCCCAATTGGGCTGCGACATGGACGGCAGCCCAAACCGGGCTGCGACACGGGCGGCAGCCCCAACTGGGCTGCGACACGGGCGGCGGCCCCAATGGGCCGCCCCAAGCCCAAAAACTGAGTAAAAAATACTTTGGCGGGCCAGCCCATTGTGGTGACCAAATCTGGACACCCTGGACAAGATGCGGAAAATTCAAAATTTTTTACAATGCTTTTATTTAGGTGTCATTCTGAAAAAAAAAGAAAAAAAAATCGGAATTTTTATGTATCAGTATCACTCCTCCAATTTCCTCATCCTCCCAAGCATTCATCTATCCCAGTAGTCTTGGACAGGGCTCTCTTGGTCTCATCACCTAGGAATTGCGTTCAATTCCTTCTCTCTTTGTTCCCCCCTTCCTTTTGGCCAAATGCGCAGGCCAAGACCCGCTTGGCCCAAGATATCCATCTCCTACCCTCCCTACGCTCCTCCTCCACCATCTTCCGTTCAACTCAATCCCATCACTCAATCTCTTGCCCCCAGGTTACAAGAACTTGCCAACGCAAATCCAAACGGTCTATTGGATGATGACGACTATTGCTCAACCACAACCAACCCAAATCCCCATCCTACTCCTCTCCCCTTTTGGAATCCATCTCCAATCTCCATCATCCTCCCTTGATCCATCCATCCAAATCCCCCAACCTCAAATCAATCTGATCCACTAGATCCTCTTGTTCCACCTCATCCCTCCTTAACATGATCTTTTGACCTCAATCTTGTCAGACCCTCCATCATCCATCCCAGAACAACTTGCATCACTTCAAGACTTGATCTGGCTTGAGCATCACCGGTACCAATTCCTTCATCTCCAACCTGAGCCCATCAGAACCCGCTTTGAGCCTTGGCATGATCTCCTTTGCCGGCCCTCTGGCACCTGTTAGGCTTGGCTCTGGCCAACCTGCTCACCTTCCTCCTGGGACTCTCCCACCTCCTTCAAATCATTTGCATCCGCCTTCCATCTTTGGGTGGGGGTGGAAAGCGTCGTCTACCTCCCGCCAACATCCGCGGGCGGTCTGGTTCATTTCTTTTCCCACCCCTTCTGCCTTTGGGTGAGGGGGAGGTGATCCCGGTGTTGTTGCGCGCGCCTGTCCGCGGACGGACGCAAGAGAGGTGAAGGGATGAGAAAGATCCCACCCCAGTCAGGGAGGCCGGATTTCCACTTGCCCGCATGATCAATTTTTCTGATCATCTAAAAAAAAAAAAAAAACAAAAAAAAATTCCACTCTATTTGTAGAATCACTTGTACATAATCTAACAGGGCCTCCTGCCCATATAAGGAGGGGCTCTCCCCTGCCTTTTGGGGCGGGTATCATATGGTACCTTACCGGAGAGTAACATCATCACTACCATCTTGAAATATATTATCTGTGGGGTCTCATTCCCCTTTATCTGAGACTAAATTCTGGGTATATCCATGATTGCCCCTTGATCTTTGAGCCTCCATACTCAAACCCTGATCCTTGATCTTTATCACCAACCAATAGCCTTGCTGGTTGAAGAAGAATTTGACTGATTGAATTATTGAGTGTGTTACACCACTCCTGATCCCTTTATTTGACCATACTGGTCCTGATCATCCTTTGATTGTCTTTCTGGAACCAGTCACGTTTGACTGAAGAGGTTTTATTAAGCTTAAAACCTGGAGTGTTAAACCTCCCTTTATTCCTTTTGAAGTTGAATTCCGCCACGCTACTCTTGAGTCCCTTGAGAAGTGTTGGGTTATTCTTTTTTGAATTGGTTATTTGTTTGCTTCTAGAGCTTCTTCAAACAATTAGCTTTGTCTTGTGCAGCCACCCACAGTTATCTGGTACCCTTCAAGCGCTTGATTGCGGAGAGTTGGGCAGGTTCATTGAGAACCTGGAGGTTGTTTGGGATTGAGTTGATCTTTCCTAAGCTTCTGCTGACAACCAGAGCTATTAGCTTGTGGGCGTTGTTACTTACAATTGCCTTGTCTTGTTGAACTCTGAAAAATCCTTGACTTCTTCTATTCAAGTTTTCCCCAACATAATCTTGCCTCAGACAGTGTTGTTTCCCCAGCTACCAACTATTATCATCTGTATCCTCTTACATTTGGTCCATTTTTTACCAGGTTCTGGACTTCAATCTTGGTTACATTTAAATATTTTTGTAACACTCAGGAGGGCAGCCAAAACAGCACCTTTCCCCTCCACAGAACTGCCACGGCCTAGCACCGTTTGGATTCTTACACCGTCTGGCCAAGTATGTCCAAAAAACCTTGGGCCCAATTACGCGCATGCAAGCCCATCTGGCTGTACTTTCCCATATCCCCCACCGGGCCCGTTAGGGACCATGTACCAATGAGGCTGTTTCACACGTTTTGAGGCCAGTTTCCCCACATCAGTGACATCCAAACAGGCCTGTATGGTCCGTGTGAGTGTCCAATGGGCTGGAGAGGCCCATATGTGCATCCCATCAGGATTACACTTATACGTAGCACACGTGTAAGTGCATACATATTTTAACACAATGAAAATTAATACTAAAATTGAGTTGAAAAATAAAAAAAATTGAAAAAAAACCATAAAAATCCATTTTTTTGCACGTGATCCCACTCTTTCATATGATGCAATATTTCTCTGTATGGAACCAGAAAAGTATCACACAAAGCAGAAACAGCATTCCACAAAAAAGATTTGCCTTCAGGAATTGCAAGTGATCTTTCTCTTGTAATTCACCAAAGTCTTCCATCTGAAACCCATCTCTTTTCAACCAGCCAGAAAAGAGGTGAATTCTATTTTAAAATTTCAAGCTTCCAAGACATTTTTTGAAAAATTTCCTTTGAATTCTATGAAGTTGCCCCTTTTTGAAGCTGGAACAATGATTGGAATCACATTTCAATCTATTGCACCATTCAAGTCTTTGAAAAGGGATCTAAATTTTGTATTTCCTGATATGAAGCTGGAAACTGTAGTATTCTCAGTCAGAAGTTTAATAAATTGTACAATAAATTTTTGTTTGGACACCAGTCTGGTGAAAAATTTGTCTATTATTCTGAAAAAATCAAATCATTTGGTAGGAGAGAAAAAAATTTGAAAAGAAATTTACTAATTGCTGTTTTTTATCTTGATTTAGAATGATCAGAATTAATTGGAAAAAATTTAAAATAATCCTTATTTCAGATGGTAGAGGCTGATATTTGGAATCTTTTCTGAATTTCTGTAATAAAATTTCCAGTCACCTGAAAATAAGGGACAATTCCAAGTTTTTCTAAGCAAGAAACACATCTAAAATGGCTGATATTTTCTTTTCTACTAGTAAACTTAAAATTGATATGGAAAAATCTTTGTTAATTTATAAAATTTTCATAAATTGGTAGGGGATGTTCATTTTAAATCAATTCTTGAATCTATTCAGGACCAGAAAGGGAGAATTTTTTTTCAAATTTTGGATGTTGAATCTTTGATCATTGTTTTGATGTAGATTTTGGTAAAATTGAAAGACATGAGTCTGTGAATGAAGAGTATGCAACAAAATTTTCAATTTTGTAAATGGGTGCTTTTATTAATATGGAGCCTTTTGTAGATGGTGAGAGGAAAGGAGATTTTGACTGCAATATAAAAAATAACTGGGGAAGAATGAACTGTCTTGAGATTATAAAAATTTGATCAAGGTGGATTTGATTAGGAGGGATTGGGTTTCTTGGGGCTCTCTAGAAATTTGCAAACAGTGGTGTAGATAAAAATTTCAATGTGTATATTATCTATTCCAAAACTGATTTTGGGCTTCTTTTGCAGAAATGTATTACTTAGACTTACCTGTCTGCAGTTGCCAAACCCAGCCATATTTTTTTCAACTTTTTTCTTTTCTTTTCTTTCTTTATTTCTTATATTTTTTGTATATAGTTCCCAATTTTAAAAAAATTGTATTTATTTTAAAATTTTTGTCATTAACTCAAGCAAAAAAAATGAAATTTTGTTTCATGATCCAGAGCTTTTAAATTTATTTGTTTCATTTGTTTGAGAAATTTTACATACATTTTGATAAGAATATGAATTTTTGAACTGGATTATCCACAGGTTTCAAGCCTGTACCAATTATTTCCTCTACAGAAGGGCAAAATAAGACTTGGAACTAATTTTTTTGTAACCACCATCCAGATATTCATAATTGTTCTCTCAAAGCTTCCATTTTATCCACCCAAATACTCAAAAATCAATCTATTCAAAAAATGATAAAAATCAAAAACTAATGATTTTACAATGAAATAAAGAGAAGTAGATCTATATCTAAATCAGGTCTAATCAATGGTTTTAAGATCTTTCAAAATATATGATTAATTCTATTGGTAATTCAAATTTTTCTAATTAGGGTGTATTAGAGTTAGAAAACCCCCCATTAGAAACCCACAATTTTTTTCTGATCAAACTTTCTATTTCAATGGGAGGTTTCAAAAATACACACAACAAAAACTTTTCAATTGAAAATGATGGGTTTCCTAAAAATAGCAGATTTAAACAATAAAACCCACCATTCAACAGGGGAAAAATAATAGCACATGCTACCATGTGCCATCCTATGAAAATTTTTGAACTTGGTTACAAATGGGTTGTAACTCTGTCTTAATTCAGGAAATCTATTTGAATAAATTTCAAATAACTTCATCAAAACTTCTGTTGGAATAGTCTATAGCCAATGAGAAATCAAATATTATTCATTCTTGAAAGGAGGGTTGATTTCAATTCAACCTATCTTTAAAATTTCTAATATATTTTGGAAATTTATGCTCAAACAATCAGTTCAATATGGATTTAACCAAGTTATTTTGAATTTTTTCATTCTTGGAAATTCATTATAAAATTTCAATCACTTTCCCAAAAAAATTCAAATTTAGATAAATCAATTAATCCTGGGAGAGTGTGACTGCTGAAAATCTGGAGCTTGAAATTGGGAAACCAACCCCACTCCAGCTGGATCCTTATGCATTTAAAAAATGAATTCTATCCTGTTTTCAAAGCTGTTCTTTGAACTAATATACTTACAAGGATGGGCCTGTATATGAATCAGAAATTTTATAAAAACCCCATTATTGCAAGAATATTTACTGAGAGGTTTAGGATTTGAATTTTTTTTCATAATTTTATTATTTTCAACCAAAAATTTTTTTGAGAGCTTAATTATCTATTTTATTTATACTTCAAGAATATTCCTCAACTTTTATAGATTTTCCAGGGAATTTTTACCCATGTTTTTGGTTTATGGTGAATAGAACCATGATTCTTGTTTCTGATTTTCAAACATGGTCAGGACTTACAACCTTGAATTTCTGAACAATTGATCAAAGAATTTCATGTTTTAAATGAAGAATAACAGCATTTTTGTAGCTGGAATTCTTAAAAAATCACAATGTTTCAAATCAAAAAAATAAATGATATTTTTATTGGTTACTCTTGTTGGCTTATTATGCAAAGCTGACTAATTAGCTTCAAAAAACCCACAAAAGAAGTGGAGAAAAATAATCAGTGATTCATTGAGATAAGACCAATCTATGATTTCCTTCAAATTTTTGTTTCCCTTGTTGATATTCCAGTTTGGTGGTACAATTTTATAAAATCAATTTATTAGGAGAATTTGAAAGCTTTGATTATTTACCCTCCCTCCTTATTTCCCCACAGCTTTCTTTGTTGGATATATTCAGATGAAGGAGTTAAATCTGGTGTTGGATTTTTTCATTGAATCCAAAGCATCTGCTTTTTGATGAATAAATTTTGAAATATATTCCGCAGGGTGTTTATAGACTGCGGCGTTTACAAATGCTTTCAAGTATCATTTTTAACCATTCAAATATTCAAATTTTCTGGTTCCTATCCTTTAACAAATATGGAAAATTTCTTTCAAACTTATGAACGGTCAAGAAGTTTTAATGGGTGGAAGTTGGTTTTCTTAGTATGAAATTATTGCTTTTCTTGAAATGCCTCTTACCTTTTTTAAAGGTAGATATAATTTAGAAAAAGAAGTTGCGGCTGTGACCTTGGAAAAAAGGGGAAACAGATTCAAGGTATTTAAAATTGTGAAAATTTAGTTGTAGCCCCTTCCAGATATTATCAAAAGGTGAATGTTAAATTGGCAACCTCAGGGTCACAAACAGAAATTCACAGCTCAACAAGGAGCAAGCTGAGTTTCTCACAACTCACACATCCCCTGGGGGGTTGAAAATCCCCAATTGCAACTCTTTTTGAGTTTTAATTAGGGAATTGAAACTTGAGAAGGGTTAAAATTGGGAATTTGCAACCCCCTGG
The DNA here is from genome assembly GCA_025617555.3 of Puccinia polysora. Lineage (NCBI taxonomy): Eukaryota > Fungi > Basidiomycota > Pucciniomycetes > Pucciniales > Pucciniaceae > Puccinia > Puccinia polysora. Next base: position 670,905 of record CM062631.1, read on the forward strand.
GGGATGCGAAAGTAATGAGGGGGGGGGGTTACACCTGTTTTCCAGGCCCATTTGGGAAAAAATAGCCCCAAATGAGCCATTTGAGGGGGGTTTTGGGGTACCTAGGCACCCCTGGACCACATTTGAGTGCCTTAAACCCAAATTTGGGGATGTGGCATACTTTGTGGGAATATTATTGGACCACAAAAGGAAACTTTGGAATCAACCAATCTGCCCATTAAAAAGGAAAATTCTTGTCACCAACTGCTTACACACAAAACACACTCTCATTGGGTAAATTTATTTTTCTCAACCCAAAAGTGAGCAAAAAAAGAAAAAATTGGAATCCCCAATTGCATCCTCATCTAGGGTTACAATTTAGCAACAAGATTTTTATCCAAAACTGGAATTTACTAAATGTGGTGCGTCACATTTCATATGTAATTTGACTGATAACAATTTGGCTTGAAAAATACAAATGTAAGTAAGGGGTCCCAATACTGCTGGATGCTCCTCCTGTGAGAGCTTTTTCTAGTAAGAAAGAATACAATATTTATAGTCAAAAATGGGAAGCCATGCATGGCTACGCATTGAAAAAATTCAAGTTAAAGAAGAATAAATATGTGGATCTAGCTTGTAATGGATTTGAGGTATATGAGGGGCCATGCCTCACAAAACAAACAAAGGAAAAATCACACAAGGAAGGTTGGGTTTCAATCAATTATATGTGCAATTTGGACAGTAGAAGCTCCCACAGGAGATCTCTCCATTAGAAATGGCCTACACAATCATCAACCATCTGAAAACCCCTCAGTGCATCCTCAACTGAAGAGAATCTCTTGCAAAGCCTTGGATCTACTTAAGGAAAGAATGAAATATGGTCTCAATATGGTTCACCTTAAAAAAAATTGAGCAAGATTGACGGCAGAGAATACATTGACAATAGGAAGATCTATAACACTAAACAGAAGTTAAAGCAAGCAGAACTAAACGGGAAAGATGTCATGGACGTTATATTGGAAATGCTCCAGGAATCCCAGTGGGTTTCCAGGCCAAAATTTGGGGGAGAGGGCCATTTATAGGCCCTTTTTTTAGCTCATCCTGAGTCTATAAAAATTTGCAAAAAGTACAATCATATTGCATTGCTGAATTGTAATTATAAAAAAATAGGTACAACATCCCTCTATTTCATTTTGTAGGAATGACAGAAAACAAGAAAGGTTTTATAAAGGCTTTTTTTTCATAGCAAAAGAAATTTATGAGTTCTACAGTTGGGAATTAAATGCATTAAGGGAGTTGGCTTATGATCTCAAGAGGCTTCCAAAAGCCTTTGTGACAGACCATGGAAAAGCTCTGATTTAAGCTATAGAAAATAGTTTACCTGAGTCATCCAGAGAGTCATGTACCTGGCAATTGTCTAAAAATATTGAAGGAAGTTGTAAAGTTTCCTTCAGAAATGAAGATGAAGGATTGCAAAGTTTTATGCCTCTGTGGGCAAAGTCTTGGGCCTCTAAAACCAAGGGGGGACAGAAGTCAATAATACGGAACTCAGAGTATGCCAATTTATTGTTTCTTTTGTTCATCTCTGCTGGGAATGCTGATGTTGAAACTTGTATAAATTTTTTCTTGAAAGGCCTTGGGGATGTTCTTGATAATATTGAAAATAAGATTTTCCCTATCAAAGAGACTTTTTTAACAGAATGGACTTGTGTCAACCCAGAATTTGGATATAAAAAAACCTTTTGGGGAGAAGGGGCCCATGCTACTTTCAAAAAATTACTTGCAGGATCTTTGAGGATAATTTTGGATGTGTGGAAACACCTTGAAGGAACCATTTTCAGCCAAATCCAATGGGTTTATGCTTCACTTAAAAATTCTCAAACAAAGTTAGGAACTGTTCTTCCAAAAGCCCTTTGGGTTACAAATTGTCAATTGAGGCAATTAAACTCATTTGCAAAAAAATTTGACAAGTTAAAGCACAACCATGATGGCAAGGCATGCTCAAAGTCATATTAAAAAACAATGGGCTTGCCATGTTCCCAAATTTTAGGTGAAATACTAGCATCAAGAGGATCCTTTGTGCCTGAGGATTTTCTTCCTCAGTGGAGGTTAGACTATGACCCTTCCAGTGAAGTAAGTGGTCTTCTTGGGGTTTTTGAGGGGTACCAATCATAGGATTGACAGCAATTATAGGATTGAAAGATTAACTATTGTTTTTCCTTTTAAAAGAATGACACAGATCCAGTGCTTGAAAAATCCCAATTGTTCAACAAGTTCAATTCCATGCTTATGGGAAAACCTCAACATGTTAGATTGGATATTTCAACGTCCGTGGTTGATCATACAGCAAGTTTGATTGCCAAGCCAAAGGTTTTATGCTGCAGCATCAGTTGACCAATATCAACAGCTACTCATTGTGAACTTTTGAAATTTGAAAATTTTTAAAGAGAACTCAAGAGGGAAAAAAAGGTCAAAAATGGACCAAAAGACCAAAGATAGGAAGTCGTGTTCATTTTAATAGTTTAATGAACTGATGGAAAAATTATTTCTGTAGTGAAAGGAAGGCTCTTCATCAAAATTTCATAGTTCAGTGGAAGAGACTGAAAGTGAATTAGTCTTGCTTCATCTGGAATCAGAATTATTTTTCAAGGAAGAAGAAGAAACGGAGGATTCAAACAAAAGCTCATCTTTGGTAAGTATCAATTTCTTTAATGAGATTAGAATTTTGGCCAAGTAATTTTTGATTTTAGGAACAAAAATTGAATTACCTCAA